>JAQIXO010000090.1:0-44522 GCA_034700305.1 Protaphorura armata
AAGTCTTCTAGAATAAATAAAACCCTGTCCTAACTGCTGACTTAGAATAGTTTTGCAGGCAGTCCTTGCCGTTTCGCGACGGTATACCAGACTCAGTCTGGTATCGGGTTTTCTAGTCTTTTATATTTATATAAAAAATCCTCTAATTTTATTTGAATGAATCGTCCAAACTCCTTGGGTAGAGGTACCCCTAGTAGTAGGATGAACATATTCTTCGCATAATTTTATAGTGCCTTAGGAATTTTACTCCTTGTGCTCTCCAGTATTCTCTACTGTCCATTGTGTCCATCTCCGTGTAGCTAAGTTTCCTTGGTTTTATTTTCATTTGGCCCATTATCATACAAAGAGAGGTACCCCTAGTAGTAGGACAGGAAGGAGGAGATTAAGATTAAATATTATTTTAATTTCGATGACGTTTTTTGTGCCGCCGTTTGAGTTAAAATTGTGAGTGCTTGCGCAGTCTATTCTTCCACATCAGCTGTTCCACATTTGACTCTCAGAATTTTACATTCTCATTCTGTGTTCTGTGCTGTGTCTGTGTGTCTTGTGTTGACTTGGGGTCTCGGATGAGCATGAGAAATTGAAGAAGAGAATTGAAGTGAGTCGTCGTCGTGTCGTCGTGTCATTTCATTTCCATTGTATTTTTAGTTTTATTTAGACAACAAAGACCAAAGGAGTGGATTGGATGAGTGGAGTAGTTGTCAATTAATTAATTAACACATCCATTTAATCTCACGTCCATTTGGACGTCCAAATTAAATATTATACACAAGGGAAAAATTAAGGACAACCGAATGGACTAAAGAAAGAGCAAAGAGTAGTTGGTAGTAGTTGAGAGTTTTAGAAATCTTCGATTGATTTTGGTGATTAGGAGTAGTGGGACCACCAGGGTCATCGGACGGACTACAGAGGTCAAGGTCAAACGGACGGACGGAATCTCTATCTACAAATTACGAGAAAAGAGGTAATTTATTTTTGACATTGTTATATTTTAATTTTTTTGACTCAATAGTGGAAAGGTCATTGACTGTCAATGTATGTGCTAATTAATTGCTGAGTGAACAACTTATTCCGTAGAGTTCAAGTCAAGGTGCCAAGGGTCTCAATTTACTAACTAAAGAGACACTGTTAAAAGTACTACTTTTAAGATTGCCAGTGTCTTCCGTCATACTTTGACGACAAGACGTACACGGAACGTACGCAGTTGGCAGTACCTCTACAGTTGTTCGTTCTTGTTGTTGTTGTAGAATACATGTTTCCATATTTATGTATTGCTTTGAATGTATTGCAACTGTTACCGGTGACTGAACTTTGAAATTACACCAAAATTGACGGAAATCAAATTCTTTAAGATTTATTTTGACTTATGAAATCTAAGATTAACTGAAATTAACACATTCTATTTGAGCGAACAGTTTACAATAATATTGCACTTTTTGTTTTTAGACGGAGTAGCAATGGACGAGAGTACCCCTATGGAGACAGACGTTGTGGTCGTGAACCCAGCATTGTTGAACATAATTGAGTCCAGTTTCAATGTGAGCTTGACTTCGTCATCAGCGACCACAATCGATCTACCGTCCACGTCCAAATCCTCGCCAAAATCAATCAGCACTGCCGCGGATGGTAGACCACTGCTGGAATCTGCGAGCCAGTTACTCAGCTTATGGATTAAGGACAATCAACAGTGCGACTATGAAAATTTAGTTGGTCAAGTCTGTTTTGAAATTTTGAGTCTTCATTTAACTTCAACTTCCTTCCGGGATCCAAAATATGTTATCGTCGACACGTCCACACCCACTCCGACGACAGTGGCCACTACTTTTGAAAATATGAAAACAAACGATACAGGGTGTCTAATGACCTACTGGTTACTCGACACAATTGAACGCACTTTTGAATACGAACGTAACAACCCTAAGGTACTTTATTACTCTATTCAAGTGCCCTGGTCAGTGGTCACGATTAATAATCGTATTTGTAGCCAATGGCCAGGACAAAAACTACGAACCGTAAATTTTTAGCATTGCCAATACTTTAAACTTTAATTCAATATTGATTTGAATTTTAATGAAGGATTTTTTTAATTTATTTCAGATAACCAACTCAGGTCAACCACAACAGATCCTTCATCTAATTCGAACACAGTGTAAACAGCACGTCGGACTTATTTTACAAGGTTAGAAGAATACTTTCCGTGTCCAAATATTTACATCTAATAGATAGAGTTTAAGTTCCATTTGGTATAACCTCAGCTTCCAAACGTTATCTTCACCTTCACATTATAATTTTTAAAAAAAGTACAATTCTTGAATTTCTATTGCAGGAGCGTTTGGTGATACGTCACAGTCACCGTCACCTCTGTTGTTGCCCTTGCTGAACCAGACAATCCCAAGTGACTTAATTACGGACCTGGCTGCCGAGCTTTATCCGGATTATGATTCATTTAAGAAAGTGTTTGGTCCATTGCTTCGAGATTTGTGGATACGAATGAGATGTGGATCAATCCTGAATAATCGTCATCGAGCTCCCCTTGCCGGTCTTCATCTTCTTACAGAAATTAGAATTGGGACGGGAAGAAATATTAGGCCGTTTGCTCAACTCATTGCCGAACAGGTAAGTTCTTTTTTTTTCAATATTATTGTGATTATAATACTTAGGTTTCTGGGCAGCGTGTTTTTGCTAAGCCATTCTGTGCAACTATAACATTTTAGTTTATGTTTAATTACTAATTTTTAATTCCTATTTTTACACATTTACATTATTCACATAATTTGTACTTTTGCCATCATTCTATAAATATTTTGTAAGTCTTGGCACTTGGCATTATTTTGTGACAATCCCATGCATGATGCATTTGGTTTTGGTATTGTAGTTAGGAGATGTCAGCTACGCATTGTATTGATCTTGACTGACTTCATTTTATTTTCTTGTACAGGAAAACTTTATTCCCGAGACATTGACAAAGGCGATCGGATATGAAATTGGTTTCATGTCATACTTAGCTCCTTTCTTCTATGTGTCAATCATTTACGAAGACGACCATAAACTTGGTGATCAATTTTTTAGTCTACAAAGCAGTCCTGACAACTCTGGAATTGCAACACTGCAACATGAGTTGGAATTTACTCGGGTATGTTTTTATGATCTAGTTCCGAACAAAAATGTGTTGATTACAAGTGTTTTTCAAACAAAAAAATTAATAATTAAAATTTCTTTTTTTGTTCTTTGACAGACAATCTTGCACAAAATCGTCCACGGAATCCTTTCTAATGTCAATTCGAGAGAGAAATGTATACAGTTCTTGTCAGAAGTTTTAAAAAGAAACTCAAGTAGAACCAAAATTCAGAGTGACCGTAGAGAGCATTCCTCGGATGGTCCAATGCTCAACTACTTGTCTGTTTTACAACTCTTGTCCCTTAAAGTCAAATTGGACAAAATCGATACTTTCTATCCTTTTAATGTAAAATCACTGTTGGATTTGAAGAATGATACAAGAATCAAAGCAACACAGATTGAAGTTGAGACCTGGACTGCAACGTTGAGTAAGTAAACATACCTATAATTAGTCATTTTTAAAAGCCAATAATGAATATATTGAAAATGTAGTTATTGGTAAGAATTAGGAACAAGTTTTCATCATTCTCTTCTTCTTTAGAAATGCCGGAAGGCGAGCCAAATTTTCCAACCGTTTGTTGGTTCCTCACCATACAAGCTCATCATATTTGCTTAATCCCGACAATAAATACTTTTCAACGCTTACTGAGACAAATTCGGGAACTCCAGAAAATGGTAAGTATTTTGAATGTTCGTATTTAAAAATCTGAATAACTTATGTTTTCGTTTTGACTTGAATTGATGGTTTCAAGAATTTTGAACTATTTTATGTGATTTCGATTCTAAACACCAAAATTATATTTCTGTCTTGACCGAAACCGAAACATTAAGCTTTCGTTCCTTAAAAATATTTTGTAATTATTATTTGTCCTGCAATAGGTAAGTGAACTTGGAGCTAATGAAGAACTGCTGAGGGCTGGGCCGAATGGTAGCCGACATATGCGACTTCTTAAAAGATGGAAACAAGAAATTAAGGTAGGATTTTATTACTGTTTGGTAATATTGATATTTCCCAGCAATCAATAACTCTTATTTAATTTTATTTCCTAACAGCTAATGACTCAAACAAAAATGAGTGCTGAAGCTGTCCTCCTCCATGAAGACTTTGTTAAGCGTTGTGTATCTTTCTACTCCAATGTCGCTGTTTACTTAAACTCGATTATTCTCCCCAACGGACAAACTACTGTTGCTCTTCCGTTACCCAATGAAGTACCCCCATTATTTGCGAACTTGCCTGAGTGGTACGTCGAAGATATTGCCGAGTTCTTGCTCTTCGCCTTGCAGTAAGTTGCAGTGATTTCAATCTATAAATTAAATTGCTACAATTTTGAACCTAACTTTTAATTTTCATTTTCCAGATATGCTCCGGTTCTGATGGCCGAGTCTATTGATGATCCAATTATTCTTTGGTTACTTGTAATGCTGTGTACTTCACACTACATGAAAAGTCCATACTTGGTTGCCAAATTGGTAAATTAATAAATTCTACATAGCTTAATTAGTTGCTAGTCCCAAGAATGTCCTAAATAAACATTGGGTTTACTGCCTGTTTCCAGGTCGAAGTCTTATTCGTGATAAATCCTCATCTTCAAGGCGGAAGAACCGAGTTGCTTCATCGTCGAATCATGGCCCATCCAATTGCCGAACAACACTTACCATCTGCCCTCATGAAGTTTTATACAGATGTTGAGACAACTGGAGCTACTTCTGAATTCTATGACAAATTTACAATACGCTATCATATTAGTATTATATTCAAGTCGATGTGGGCCAGTCCAGTTCACCGGTAATTGATTTTGTATAATTTTGATTATAGTCTGTAAAAACTTGAGTATTTGTATAAATGTAGTCTATCATTTTTAGAAATCCAGTCAGAATTCACTGAGATGTAATTTCTTGAAATATTTTTGAACATTTTGTTGTTTTTATAGAATGGCAATCGTGAACGAGTCAACCTCTGGGAAACAATTTGTTCGATTTGTTAATATGTTAATGAATGACACAACATTCCTTTTGGACGAGAGTTTGGAGTCACTGAAGGTATATTTCTCTGGTTTTATTTTATTTATTCTCTATCCCTTACAAAGTAGTTTCTAATTTTAGATTCCTTGTTAAAGTTTTACGTTGTGCTATTCAAATAGATCTAAGATATCGTTTGTACATTTTTCCAGTTATTTTGAGAAAATGGGTTAATTTGTTTTGTTTGTAGAGGATTCATGAGACACAAGAATTGCAAAGTAATCCTACAGTTTGGAAGGCTCAGAGTCAAGAAACACAGCAAAATAGACTTCGACATTTGCAACAAGACGAAAGACAATGTCGGTCCTATCTGACATTAGGACGAGAGACTGTTGATATGTTTCATTACTTAACTGAGCACATCCGCGAACCATTTTTGAGACCTGAATTAGGTGACCGACTTGCTGCCATGCTCAATTTTAATCTAACTCAATTATGTGGGCCCAAATGTAAAAACTTGAAAGTCAAGACTCCAGAAAAATATGGTTGGGAGCCGAGGAGGCTCTTATCTCAACTTGTTGATATTTACTTGAATTTGGATTGTGACAATTTCGCTGCGGCTTTGGCCGGAGATGAGGTGTGTTTATTTTATTGACTGATAGATCGATTTTATATAAAAAGAACGAACATTCACATTAATGACTTTTTGTGTAATGCAGAGATCCTTCCGATTGGAATTGTTTGAAGATGCAGCTGGACGAATGGAACGTGCTAATATTAAATTCGAGTCACAGCTTGCACAATTTAGGTCATTGGCTGCTAGGGCACAAAATATTGTCGTCCAGAACCTTCGTCAAGACACGGACTACAGTGATGCTCCGGAGGAATTTAAAGGTATTAACAATTTCGGTTTAGTTTCGAACTTCTTTGTTAATGTCAAAGTCAAACCTCATTAATAATTGACAGAGTTTCATACTTATTTCACTTATTTGCTTTCAAACAGTTCAAATCTCAATATCATCTCTGGTTAGTTTTAAATTAAATGAAACAAGCTGTTTAATCCATAAAAACATGTGTGTACACTCTTCTTATTCGAGTTTCGCGAATATGTATTTCTATATATAGTATGTTTCAATTCTATATATGTTAAAACATTTTCTTTACATTAATAGAACACGGTTTGCAGTGCAGTTTTCGACGATTTTTACATATTATAAAAACTAATCAAATACGGATTTTTGCTAAAAAGTTTTCAATTTCTCGATCACTTGGGCGTTCGCACTAAAAATAAAACGAAGTGTCACAAATTAATTTTATCTAAAAAGGTTCTTTGTAAATGCTGGTGTACGAGGAATAAAAAAACACTATTATTTATTCGCCTTTTTCAGATCCATTGATGGACACTTTGATGGATGACCCTGTTTTACTTCCAAGTGGAAAAGTGATGGACCGTTCAGTCATCATGAGGCATTTATTGAATTCAGGTACTGATCCCTTCAATCGTCAACCGCTCTCTGAAGACATGTTGACTGATGCGACAGAGTTAAAACAACGTATAAAGGATTGGAAAGAGAAAAAGAATACTAGTTCTTAGTAGTTTCCATTGATTATGTGAAGGTGGAACCTGTAATGTAACATTCTTTTGTGGATATATTTGGTTGATCATTAAACAAATTTTGTTGTCGATGACAAACGGCGTAAGGACTAGGCCAAAAACTAAATCAACCATTGAACGGAGAGATATTACAATTCTTACTGACTTTTCTGGAAATCTGCTCGTGAAATCAATGTAAGGCTCTGATAAGTTAATATATTCACATACCTGAATATTTTAGATCAGACAATCAAATATCTATATTTGAAAGCATATTGTCATTAATCCTTCAAAATACAAAGATATCAACCCGATCCAGAGTTTATCTGAGTCATACGATCCAAAACTAATGCCAATATATCTGATCCGAATTATCTTGACCTGATCGGAGCCTTTAATCAAACAAACAAACCATTCTGATAATTTGTGCTACAATTTGAATATCTGTATGTTGGTGTATATTTACTATTTGATTTTTATAATTTAGTCATGTCGGAATGAAAGTGAGCATTCAAATGTTTACATTACACTCGTTATAATGTGTGTTCTACCATACAACTTCAAATTCTTAGTGTTTAGCTAGCATTTATTTGACCGAGTTTAGTAATGTAAATCATTAGTAACAAATTAAATGTGTAATTTGTATTGTAAATTAATAAACTGAAAATAAATTGCTTTTATAATACTTCGTAGTCTTTCAATGGATGCCGTCTGCGTCTTTTTCAAACTCTAGTGTGTTTACCGTACGTCCGACATTGTAAATTTTACTAAATAAATAAATCCTGTGGAAATAAGGATTAGAAACACATGGCGAATTGTGGAATAAACCTCAGCTCTCAAATTGGTTTAAATTTTCAGGTTTAATAGAGTACGCTCCGCGCATACATTACGAATGGATAGTAATTAAGGTGTTGAATCGACTGCACACAAATTGAAATAATAATTTTATACAATAACATTGTAACAATTTAACACTATAGGTTGTAAGGTTTTCCGACACTTAAATCTTTAACATCAACAATCACCGGAATAGGGATTTTTTTATTAATTAATGGTTATACGAACTAATTATTTGTACATCCAACATCCTTAGTACAATACACGCCTTGCCATGCGTGAGTTTATTGTTCTTGTAATTAAGACTCATTTAAGTGTGACGATTAATTTTTCGCTCTCACGGAAAACATAAAAAAGGAACGTTCCAATGACAAGCGTATTAACAGAAAATAGATAAGATTTAGATTTTGAGCTCTTCATGTTACGTTCGTTTTCCCCACAAAAGAAAAATCTAAGTTTTGAAAACACACATAGGATGGAAACCTAACAAGTAATAAATTGGAAGAAGAGTCGTGTCAAATTACTCTGAGATTTTACAAACTTAACTCGAGAATTCTAGCTTGTACTAAATCTTGTGTAATTTCAGGAACGAACGAGTACTACTGGCTAAAGATTATGACCCGTAGTAAGTAGAATACATGTAGTACATGGTACTATATTTGTCTCTAAATTATTACTATAAGTTCTTTCCTTATGGCACTCGTCGGATCGTCTACAGGCCAAAAATTTTAAATGTTCTAATTAAAGTGCTAAGTAATTGTTGAAGTTTCCAGGAAACGCTAAACAGAAATCCAGACTTGGTCCTGGAATCTAGAAGGGAAATACTGATACAAGTAGTACGTATACTTATCCTACCAAGGAAACCATTTTTTTTGCATATGTAAAAATCAGATTAAACATTACGTCTGCACTGCAAGTGTCCTGGGAATAATCAAGACCGATTTGCCTGTTTTGAATTTTTGGTACTTTGCTAGAATAGAAGTTTTGCTCAACAAGATTATTCCAAATCAGTGCACTTGAAATGACTAATCGTGAATATTTTAGCCTGATCTGAGATTTACATATGAAATCGGTCCCTTGTAGTAACTAATGAATTGATTTATTTGTCTACCATTCAAATTAACCCCCTGGGTGACTATAAATATTTCGTGGGGACGACATAATTATTATTTTGGTTGCGATCCTGCGATGCGATGCGACTTCATGGCCGTATAATGGATTTTACGTTTCTCGTGTTTTTTTTGTCTAACAATGAGTGGAGAGAAGAAGAGATGACATTCGATTTAAACGTAGACATCCAAATTTTTGCTTCAATGAAACCTTGGCCAATTTCCGTTCTGGAATTAAAGCGGATTTCTTTGGAGTGTCAGGTCCATCAATTTTATTCACTTCTTCTGGTAGTCCAGGCATTGGAACTACCTTGGCTGGGGTTGACTGGGGTGTTTTCTTTGGACTGCTTCCCGTAATTTGACAGTTTAAATGTGGCATTTTAAGTTAACCAAGTGGGTGTGTTTTTTTGACTGACTTCGGTCCTGGTCCTGGTACTTGTTTCCACTTCCTGGATTCTCTGCTCTACTGGATACTAATCTGTAATCATAAAAAGTGTCTATAAGTACAAATTTTCACGTCAATCCAATTCAACATGGGGAAGTGCGTATCATGCGTGAGTTTATGACTTGTGACTTGATTTTATTGACTTTTTGTGAGTCAGGAAACAGCTGAGGTCTGACAGCTGAGGGTTCGAGTTTCTGTACGGGAATCCGTGCGAGAGTTTATGATCTTTCAAACCTTCAAGGAGGATTGGACGGATTTATTAGGTTTTTGGCCTTACTACAGTACTAGTACTTGGCAAATCCCGTATATTTCACACACATTGTATGTTTATTTTTGGAAGTACTGATTTTCTAAAAAAAATACAAAATTGTATCGTACTTGTTGAGTTTATGTCGGACTAGTTTTATGGACAAATTAGCGGTCAGGCCTCAAGCATAGCATGATCAATTTATGTGCATATTTTTGTAAATTTTTCAGGGAAAACTTGCTTTAAAGCCGAGATAATAATGAAGCATTCCGCAGTAATACCATAGCGGGATGACAAGCGCAACCTTTACCAGCAGGCTAGAGTAAGTTTAACAATATGCCCGCCTTGCCTGAGATACATCACAGAAATTAATGGCCACTAACCCAAACACGCCAGACAGGCATTTAGCGCACGCAAGGAACTCATGTTTTATCGAACACCCCTTCATGTATTGCGAATTTTACATCTTACAAAACATAATCGACCGAATCGATCCTCGCCTTCCTTTCCAAGATTAAAAAAAAATCAGTTCTGGTCCGTGGAATTATATGTTTGAGAGGAAAATATAAATATGCATATGCACCCGTGAAACACGAATTGAAAATCCTCTCATAAAATCCAACAAGATCATAAAATTTTGAAAGGAAATCCCTTAAGCTTCTCACGCCACCAGGTTATACGACTGAAACGTGGACACGTGGAGAAACGCGAAAATGTTTAACGATCGAATCCATCCATGAAATCTTCGACTACCTCCGCGTGTATTTCTCTTCTGTTTAAGGTGGTTTTCTCTCTACTCTCTCTTATCATAGTATTGTCCCTGAAATTTCGGTAGAAGCACGCAAGTCAGCTCTCAGCTGTAGAAATTCTTTTTGGTTCCTTTCAGTTTTTTGGGGAATCTTCTCACAAGGAACCACAAATAGATGTAAAATTTGCCCCCTGCCATAATGTCTCAAGAAATATTTTACTAATACTTTCTTTGTTTTTTCCGAGAAATTGGCCGTGGAATTTGGTTAGTGTCAATTCATAATAAACTTCGGCGTTTATTTTTCAGTTGATTTTATTTTTACAGGTGAAGTGGTTCTCTCGTGACATGGAAGATTGCGTAATACAATAAGACTAGTAGACAAGCCAAAATCTTTTCCCTTTGGGTCAGAGTGGAAGAAACGAAAAGACTTTCTCTAGAAGTGAAAGCTGAATGGACTTGACTTAATCTCTACAAGAAATCCTTTTAGCAATTTTGCCCTACTTGAATGGAACTGTACAGAAGGTAGTATATGTGTAGTCTGAAAAGAAATCCCTCAATAGTCTATCTACTCAAAAAAATCATATCAATATTGCTTATTGCGTCATTGATTCGACCATTTCCCGTTGACCAAGTTCTGAACTACAACTTCACATGTGTTAATGTATTAATTATGGTACAACCGAGTATCAAACACAGTACTTCAAATATTAAAAATAATAGTATCCAGTTCAAATTATCGACAGCTCTGAGAATATCCCAGAATGTCGGTAACCCATGCTGCATTTTGCTTGAATCATTGAAATCTTAGAATGCTTAAAAAATAGTGGCCTTAATGCTTAAACTTCTCGAACAAACTTTTTGAACGTCCCAATTTTTTAAGCCTGGAGAAGATTCAGAGCGAGAACAGTTCGATTCGATTACAACATCCCATGAATCCCATCTTCCTCTAGCCTACTCCAAGTCCAAGTCCATGGGCTCAAAAACTACTAACGATTTTTATAATGGAAGCAGTGTAGTATGGAGAAAGTAGGACAGGACAATGCTCGGCTCAATTTCCGGCGTATACTAGTTCCAAGTGTCCTACTAAGATATCATGGTACAAATGGAAGTTCTGTATACTCTGCGAGCTAACAATTTTCAAAGACTGATTCAAGGGACTGCGTAATTCGATTCCCATTTAATTACAAAGTGATGAATCTCAAATCAAACAGAAAATCTGAAACGGCTGTAACAACTAAGCATCTCATGTCGGAGAAAAAGTGGTCTGGAAAATCGACCTGAAAAGTTACACCAAGTTGATATTATTTTTTGTTGGCCTTACTAAGCTAACTCGTATGTCTCATTAGAATTATGCATATGTTTTAAAGTTTGTACGAGAAGGAATTTTTGTAACATAGTTCTTAACAAAGGAAGAGAAAGTTACACAATTGGACCATTACAAGTCGGTTACGACTTAAGACTCGCCTTTACATTCCTCCGAATGAATAATTAATTCTAATAGACCGTTCATTATAGACCATGCGTACACAAATAACTCTATTCCAACCTACACTGCCCACTGCCGCACGCTCGTCATAACGAGGAAGGTTGTTAAATGATTTTCAATTTGCGATAATAGTCGTGCACAATGAAAGCTTCACAATGCACAAAACCTTCATAATACAATTGCAAATTGTCCATCATCCAAGTGACGAGTTTTTCATCCTTCAATGAATTACTCATTACTCAAGACACTCAAGAGTAATAATTATCAAAAATGTTAGCCTTTGTGCATTTGAGTTCATCTTTACACAAACAAATAATTTTCAGAAATTAAATATTAAAGGCATTCCATTGATATTCGTATAACTGAATTTTTTCTGAGATGAAAAAGGCAGAGGAATTTATCATTTCAATTTTTAATAAGGCAAGAACTTCACTTTATACTTGGGATTATGCAAAGTCATATAATTTTCTGTGTGTGCACGATTGTGTAACGCTAGAGAACTTGACATGGCAAATATAATTGAATTATTATATTTACACAAATGAGATCTCGTTTGCTTCGCGTGTTTTGTGTGGTTGGAATTTAATTTCAGGAGAGCATATGGTGTGCGGATAATATTCATTCAGAAATTCTAGATATAATACAGATGTGACTAGGGCACAGAGAATTTAATAATTTTAGTTGACCTACTGCAAGGGTTTTTGCACAGTTTAACTCTATTGTATTTCCAGGCCGAAAACGAAAGTAGTTCAATTGCAATTTCTCTTACAGCATAGCATTATCAATATATATAAATTATTACGCATTTGCTAATATAAGCGATACATTTTGGTATGCTTGAAATCTGAAATTGTTAATTTTTTAAGGAATAATTTCAACAATACAATAATTTTCAATTTTTATAACATAATCCAATAAGAGGGAAAATTATCCCTGATTTCAAAGGAAAATTTTTAATACACCTTTCAATTGCAAAAAAAGCATCTTCGTTGTTTAGCGTTCGTTAACTTGTTTTATCTTTACTAGCGTTTAGTGTACAATAAAACCTCTGTCTGTGTTTATTGTTACTGTACATTTGAATACAAATCCGTCCGGAAATAAAGATGCACTGAAATGATACAGTTAGTTATGAATTTAAAATCCTTCACACAAATAAGAACTGGAATAATTCATCTCTATAATAATTTTACAGGGCTTGAACTTATGTACACTGTCTAATAATTCTTAACCATCATGCTTGATTGCACAATCATTCTGTGTACATGACATGACGGTATTAAACGCGTATCAACTTATTAGCACATCCTCTTCTCCTTCCTAATTGTAGTTTCAGCACTACACATCCTCCATAAATAACATTTCAACGCGTGGGAGCGCATAATCATTTGGAAATTCTGAGAGCCAAGCAGCCCTGGTCGTAACTCGCAAGTTAAACCTTTGAACTGTGCAGTCGTCCTGATTAGAAATCTGTGTTCTATTTTCTGCACCGTTGCTCATACAGTGTGGTTCATAATCATTCCATGTTGCACACGCACGTGTGCGTTGCGTATCTTATTGTTAGAACATTTGTTCAAAATACAATATTAATTTGTATTTGAAAATATCACAAATCTCAGAGTTACGAACCACCCTGTATCTTGTCGGATTCTGTTGATTCTATAAATTAGGATATACAGATTACCTCCCCCAAATCCTAAGAGCAACTGACGCCGGCAACTCAAGTCAAGTTACATTATCTCCAGATTTATGTGTATGACCATTCTCATTTATCATAAATTTTGTTTACCCGGCCTGGTTTCCTTCGTCTGTGGTCTAGTACATTACATTTGCATTCAACTTGTTTTGTGTGTAAATATTGCAAGGTTCAATTACATTACTACACTCACATTAACATTAACATTCCATGCAAAAATGTGCTCGTACATCTAATTCTTGTGGTTTTTAGCGTTTCCTTATTTCTCCACGTGTACACGTGCGTATGTCCGTATGTGTGCGTGAGAACGAGAGAAACAGCAACATGATGGGAATGACTTTTTAAATAGGGTCCTCGACCCATAATTATAGGTGTAATATAATTTTCAACCCAGTAATTAATTCCCCTTGTACTAATAAATGTAAACGTTTAAATTATCTACTTAAAACATACATAAGAAGAAAAGAAACAGGAAATGCACGGCATTGCATTGCATTGCTTGTTAAATCGTAAAACATGAATGTTTTAATTTGTATGGACTAGTGGAATTCCTACAATTCATTATATGTTCAACTAACCACACCACTATGAAATACAATGCTGTAATTAGATTAGATTTCAAATAAAACAATAATTCGAAGAATTATTTTTAAAAGGATCATGATCGATTGAATTTAAGGGACACTTGAAGGTCCAGACCGATAAAGAATTTGGAATAGTCATTTGAAATAAACTGTTATCACATTAGGTCATAGTATTTCGAATATTTAGAATGCTTTCACAGCCCTAGGTTTTATACAACCTGATATTTCCATGATCGTTGATGTGATGATTAAATTCCATTATAAACTCATCCCACAATATTTGGATTTTATTCGGAAACTATTTTGAAGCAGAGCTGAGTCGACAGTGACAGTCGAGGTTCGTTAAATTAATTCAAGAAATTGTTACAAATAAACTGAATTGTAGATTTGGCCCTCGATTCTAAAATTTCATATTAGTAAATAAATGCAAACGATAAATTCAGATAGTGATAACTGACTATAAATGAGAGTGAACCGAGACGAAACTAAATATTTTAGCAATAACGTACTGCCGTACGCAGATAGTTCTTTCCGAAATATTGTCATACATTTTGAATGGACAGAACTTATATTTGAATGAATTCAAATACAAATGTAATTAATTATTGTGGCGGTAACATATAGAATTTTTAGCCTGGGTCGAAGGTCCGAGTCAATACACTCCGTTGTCAAGCGGACGGACACACTTTCTGGGTAAGAGTTCAGAAAAATATTCTTTTCTGTGTGAAACCCTTAAAAATCGGTAATTCTAAGAGCTGCACCACCCTCCTGAATATATTGGGGGTCATCACAACAAATTCCAGAACAATTGGTTAATCAGGAGGGCCAGGATAACGGAAGTGGTGAGGTCATGTTTTTACATGTATTTTCCCTATCTACGTTGTTATTAAACAGTCCTTAATTGAATCAGAAAATTTCCCGAAATGTACACATATCTCAAGTCATAATATTTTCATCTCTACACGCATAAACATTGGAAATGGTTTTCGCAAAAACTCACCGTGAAATGAAAGCTTGACCTTTTCCTTCAACTGTCAGCTAGTTATAATCAATAGCCTGAACTTTTATATTTCACAAGTTCCACTTTTTTTCCCTTACGAATCTGTAAAAGCTTTTGTTGCAAAAATCTGTAGTAACTATTTGGTTGCCTTTGCCTTTTTAAAATTCACGTTGAATTATGATTTATGCACAAGTCAGATACACTTTTCGACCACAACGACTGAACGACAACACTAACTCAAGTGGTTGACCTGCATGTGTCTCTCCTCCTTTTATTATTGGCAAAATTTCTCTTCTCTCCACGGAATTCGGACTCATTCGCAAACTCCGAAATTCACGACACTACAGCACAGTATGCACGAAATTTTATGCACTGGTCGCTCTTGCGCTGGTATTACGAGTTTGTAGTACTACGGCCGTCGTGTCCTATTCGTACTAGTAAGGCAGGCAGGCGATCGACTCAAATGGAACAGACTCTTCAATTGTATAACACACAAGCAAATGGAAAATTCGCGAATCCAGGCAGCATAGCAGAGAGGAGAGAGTGAAATGTGAAAGTTGTATACGTAATAATAATATTACGACATTACGACATACAAACCATAATAAATGCTTGACATTAATCCTTCATGTGTAGAGAGAACATTTAATCCTTGAAATTATATTTATTTTGATTCGCAAGTGGGAAGATGGATGGACATTACAATATGAGTGTGTATAGTATTTTAATTATAATACAAGCTTTGAAATACTCGAGAAACCGCTTTAGACCCTTGGATCATAAAATGCTCCAAAATAACATAACAATTAATGCTCACTTTTCAAGGGAGCCTTCAGAAAATTAACTTGTTCCTGTAATCGATATTTTAGTATTCAATTCATAGTTTCATAGTCAAAGCCGCATCCCGCATCCTGTACAATCAAATCTTCCGATCTAACGTTAACGTAACGAGAAGCAAAATTCGAATTACTATACGGAAATACTCATTGTTTAAAAAAGAGCCAGGGCATACAAGGTGGCATTTCTTGTAAGCGTATCCCGATGAAATCCGCATCCAATTAATGTAATGACTCCACTTCAAACAACGTGAACAATAGTGCCGTGGTCTCCCTCATCAAAAGTCGCCTTTAAATAAAAAGCAACAATTAGAATTGCGATCAATGTTGATTAAGTGTTTTAAATTACGCAAAATTGAAGTGTTCGACAAATGGCGAATCTTTTCGGACAAAGGAGGCAAATCTGACAGCATATTCATGTACTGGCGCAATATAGAATTCAGCACAAATCCTTTCATTTGGCCAAATTGCTGAAACATATTTATATATATTTTGCTCTCCAGTAATGAAAACATAAGCTTTTCTGAATACTTCTAGAGTCCCTTCTTCCCGAGACGCAAATGGCATCGTTCTATCCAGATTTGCATATATTTTCCCAGCCCAAGTACCTCGCTTATGACTTTGACCTTCCTGTACAAAATATTTGAATTACTTGAGATGATTCTAATACGAAATACTACAGAAATACTTGAAAGTAGATAGCACTATTTTACATTCAGAATATCGATGGCTGCCATGTAGGAATTATTCAAGAGACCGAAGGTATAGCCTTTCTCAATTAACTCATCTATTCCATCCACCGTTCGTTTCTGATTTGAAATGGAAGAGGTTAACGAGGCAGCAAACGTTGAATAAATTATGAACGAGAACATGGAAACGGTAATTGCGAGGCACCGTATGGAAACCTGCTTCCCCTGTTCTGGAATCCAACCTGTTCATTTTTTTTAATTTTCAGTTTTAATAAAATTAAAATTAATCTAGTTTATTTAACACTGAACAGGTAGTTTGATTTGGTATAATCCACTATTTTCACCTCTCATTGTAGCCCAACCAAGAATCCACCACAATGAAACCTCCCTGGTCCTCGAAATCACAAGAACCACAAGCAAGAAGATGATGTGTGTTAATATAATGCTGCATATGACATCAGTTTGGAACGTTAGAAAATAAATGTTACTCGGGTTGAACTCCTTTGAAACGTAAATCAGATTTGCCCTGTGAAAATATTCAAATTATGAGAAAAGTTTTTATTTGAACGTTTAACAATCGCGAGAAGATAAATCAAAATTTATAACCGCACATACAATTTCCAATTTCTAACATAAATTAATTGTCCTAGGATGTGCACTACTGGTTCTTCCGTTCGAATAATGACGCAATTATAATTATTAAGCTGTCTTACGTTTCGAATGGTAACGTAGAAGTGAGAAATCTGACTTCTTTCGCAAGCCCACTGATCATTGCAGCTGCACTGATTGACATGTCAGAATCAGCGTCTAAAATATTCTTCACTAGTCCGGTCCAGTTTCCTGCAGCGTCAAAACTAGCATAAGCAGTCGCTGACTTCGTTTGTAAGCTGTGGATAAAAGTAAGTTGTGGAATTGACCGATAAAATTCCAATGTGTAATTTTACACTCTATATAATGCCCCGGGCTATTTATATATGACCGGTTAATGGGAAATCGAGAAATGAGATGAAGGAAATGAGAAATCCAGAAAAGATACTACATAGAGATGTTGGAAAATGAATGACCGAGTTCAGTTGCATCTTTGTGGTATCCTTGATCTGCTGGTCAACTTTTGAAAAGAACTCAACCCGAAGTCTAGCAATATGACCACCATATGCAATGTCACGAATGCCTATCTGGTATATTGAAATAATATGAGGTTCAAACTCCTGATACGATATAAACGAACCTGAAATTCAAATAGTCCTGAGAGAACGCCAAATACTGATGCGACGGTCCTATCAAATCATCCGAATTAGCTGCAATCGTATCACGGCCGTTCGTTGTTCTTACGTTCCATTTCCTCTGAAAGTAGAGAAAAAACCAAAAAATCGAATAAATCTTGTCGACAATATTTGCTTATATTTAAAAAAACAATGCACGTAAAACAAATACTTCAGCAATTAAATTATTTTGAATAATTATGAGAAACACAAATTCCGTGACAGGAAATCTGTCATCTCTTCTATTCTCTACTGTCTATACATATTTCTTAGACAAACGTTTAACTGTCTTACCACATGATGACCTGTAATCTGAATTTGTTTGAAGTCTCTGCGACGCCGTACTATCGGAGGTACATTGAGTATTCTGGATTCATAATCGTCGTCACTCGTCAATTCAGTAACCAATGACATGAATTTTACTTCATGTATGGAATATGCTTCAATCATTAAATTCTGTTGAATTAAATGGAAGTAAAGATTTGAATTGATTCCATAGTTCTGGATACTCGTCCATCTTGAAATCATCAACTCTAAGGAATCCTCGAACCAGTCCACCCAAACCGTAATTTTAACTTTTTGAACTCCGATTTTGTCCAGAATCTCCTTAATTGTTTCTGCTCTATCACTATCAAACCCATTCAAATTGTCTGTAATTATGACTAAATCATTAACACTCATGTGGGCTCTGTTAATAGTCAAATTTAAAAAATCGTTTGCAGTCAGCGACACTACTTGGCTATTGTAAAAATGATACTGGTACTTGTAATTATCTAAGCAGCCACTGGACAAAAGGATCAGCATAACGTTAGCATGAAGTCGGATCTCCCCGATTTGTTGGAGCAGATTAGAAATTCCAGAAATTCCGAATGACATTATTCACTCTGCCTTTTAATTCAATGACTGAATGACATTGGCTAGACCTCATGTGTATATAGAGAAAGTACAGAAATAATGATAAGAGTTTTCTTTGACGTTCTAATGGTGGTTACTAATTATTGCTCGCTACTCAGAAACTTGGAACTATCAAACGAAAAGTTACAAGGTGAACCAAAAATAATTTGTCGCATGGCCTTGCGTCCCAAAAGGGGAACGCATTTATATCTGCAATTTCTGCAAACATAATTTTCTAAGAAGCTTGTATAATTTCCTGGTGGCCATACTACAGTTTGAAGACCCAAATATTATGAACCGCCTTGTAGAATATGTGATACAATTTCAATGCAATGCTTTACGTTGGAGTGGATTACTACGCGAGCAGGACTCTCGTATGATGTCGCATTCTTGCTTGTCCCATTGTCCATAACAATACAATCTTTTGCAATCGAATTACTAATGACAGTACTCAAAAATATGTAGATCACTAAAGAAAATACAGATGATTGGATAAAATTTTCTTCGTCTCATTTATTTGAACGCCCGTAAAATAAGAACCGTCAAATCGTTGAAAATATAATTAAAACACTGGAAATACAATAAAAACTGTCCAATTTTGAAGCGCAATACGGCATAGGCTTCAATGCAGCAAATATGTGAGCATTTCGTGATTAGGTTTTCTTGGACGATGCGGTGTGAATTATTTTATTACCAAATCAAAACCATCATGACTTAAGTTTTCTGTATTCTATATAATTAGCAGAGGGGATTATTTCGTGATATTTTCGTTAGAAACTGTGATGTGTGATGCTATTGAGTGCATAATGTTTTTCTTGGTCTTGGTTTTTTCGGTAATTTTAACAAAAATTCAAAAAAGAGACATTTGCTGAAAAGTGGAAAATACACAACCCAATTTCCCAATACGATACTCAGTACATCTTTAGCATATTAGAGTTTAGACCTCGGGAAGGTTTATGAAATTCCAATGTCCGTGAATCTATCATACCAAGTACTTCTCAAGCAGAGTTAATTTCTCTTTATGTGAAGGGCCTGGTTCCTTTTGCACAAATTCATCAAAATGGATATTGCCAATAGGATCAGAGCAAATATGATTCCTATTGTCAAGATGTGGAACGGTAGTGTTAAGTCTTTAAGTCCGAATGGCTGTTTCTTCTGAATCGGACACTCCGGTTTGAAACTGTTTATGTACGCATTTTTCTTCTTCACGAATAATTGAGCAATCCCAGATTGCCGCATCAGAAGTCGCCTTTAAATAATAAGAGAGGTCGTTATACGGAGAGTACGTTATAGCAAAGTCTACACGGTATTAAATTCATTTGTATTCGATTACGCGAAATTAAAGTGTTCCACAAATGGTGAATCCTTTCGTACAAAAGAAGAATATCGAAGAGCGTGTCCTTTTATTGGCACGAGGCGGAATTCCGGACAAACTCGATCAAGCTTCAATATACCTGATATACTTTGATAAACTTCTTGACCTGTCACCAAAGCATATTTATGATTTCTGAGCAGTTCATTAGCTCCATCGACGGGTAGAACTGACGGTTTGAATGAATCCAAATGTGAAAAAATTGTAGTGGACCAAGACATCTGTGCATAAGCATTGTAAATATCACTTTAGACATAAATTGTGTGAAAATTTTATAACAAAATAATGTGTTCCATTATTAAATCACATGTTCCATTTTACATTTGCTTGAGCCAATGCTGTCATGTAGGAATCATTCAATATTCCAAATGAATAGCCTTTGTCAATCAATGAATCGATTCCATCCAAAGTCTTCTTTCGATTTGACATAGTTGAAGTAAGTGAGGCTGATAACGTTGAATAAATTATAAAGGAAAACGCGGAGACAGTAATTGCTAAACTTCGGAGTGAAATTGGTCTCCTTGTCAAAGGCAGCCAACCTAAGCCAAAGTACCACCAAAATGATTTGACCACAATAGAACAAATGTATTCTTTCTGACTCACCTTTCATAGTGACCCACGCAAGAATCAACCAGAATGAGTCTTGGTTTCCAGAAGCCATTGGGATTGTTGAAATTAGAAAAATGGAAATTGCAATCCCAATTCCAAGCAAGACTTTTGTATGGAAGACTTGAACGTACATACCACTTTTGGACGGTTCCACTGACATGTAGTTTAAATTGACTCTGTAAATGTAATTTTCATGAATGCACATCGAACCATTTGCATTATTATTCCACGATAACAAATATATTGACTTACAACTCAGGTGGAAGCGTGGATGACAAAAATCGAACATCTTTAGCCAGTCGACCTACCATCGCAGCCGCACTTATTGAAAGATCAGACTCACTTTCTAAAATATGCTTTGCCAGTCCTGTCCAGGTTCCATTCTTGTCAAGCACAGCATAAGCCTTTGATGATTTTGTCTCTAGACTGGGAGTACATGGAATAAGAACATCATAGAATTTTTAAGTATGACAAATGTGTAATTCAATTGCTGAAAAATTGTTATAAGAAATTGTAATATTCAAAAATATTTCATGCTTTCTCTTAATCATTGAAATAAACTGCGAGAAGGACCGGTAAAATGCGAAAGACCGCACACTGACCGTCGAAAGAAATGAGTGTAGTCGTAAAACATCGTTATCTCTTTACGACATGAACTCATACTAATCTCGTAACCATTGCAAATAAATTATGAAACAATGAATGAATCTAATTCTTGCCAATCCCATCGATTTCACTGAAGTGTAGATCCAGAACTCCGAGACAACTGTCGGATAGAGTTATTTGTTGATATACCTTTAGAAAATGTATACTGGGTATTCTGGGGTTCAACGTTCAACCTGCCTGCGTATAAATGTACAATTTCAGAAATCCATAACAACTTTGCTAATTTGTTGATAGCAGATTTGAGTTGCGATTTTGATATCCCTGACCTATGTCTCCGGATTTCTTTGTTCGAATGTGAGTTTGAAAATTTTTGGCCAGAGAAATCAACTTTCAAAAAGTGGATACATTGGAAAGCTACGAAGACAGAAAATCCAGGATTCGAAAGAAATTGAAGTTTCACGAAGTACAAGTTAGACGAAAGAATGTCGTGGTGGAAAACGACAAAGAAATTTTTTGGGCGAATTAGGAGAAGTATCAAAAATCATATTATCACATTTATTTCGATATCTAGAATTATTTGAGCATACGATTAATAGTTTTAATTTTCACAAATTAAGGTAATAAAGTCGGACCTTCCCCGGAAGATAGACTCCAGAACGACCCTGACCAAACAGACATTCTCGAGTGGGGAAAGGAAACGAATGTAAAGTCTAAGGGCTTGGAGAGTGAAACGGCGGAAGAATCCTAAAGCAAGGGAAATGAAAGATGGGCAAGAAGCTCAAACCAAAGAACCAATTAATATTGGAATTGTTGACAGTATGTCTAATTTTGAATTATGATTTATTAATGTGGTCATCCCTTTTAGTTTTAACTCGTCATACTTTTTTATTAAGGCAAAGAAGAAGCACCTTCTTCAATTAGCCTCTCAAATGTGGGGGAAAATGAGTCAAATGAGGTCAATGAGTGTCAGACTCAAAAATTAGATATTGAAGTTGAGGCAAACAACAATGACGAACCCAGGAATTCTAGTGAGGAAGTAAAGGCTGTTTCGGAGATTTCCTCTAACCATAGTAGCAAGGAAGATTCCTCCCAAGACTTCGAATGTGTATGCACGACTGAGGAATCCCCGAAAAATTCCAGCATCGAGAGTGAGGATGAGATTGGAACGAATGAAGACTCTAAATCAGAAGAAGAATTTTTGGATAGAAGAAGTGAGGATGAGAAATCCGAAAGTGTGGAAGGCCAGGAACAACCGAAGAAAGTCCCTCTGTCAAATAATTCCGGCACAAATGAAGATTTCTGGGACAGTTTAGCCGAGGAATATATGTACGGGGAATCGGAGGCAGGGGAATTTTCATTTCGCTGTGAGGACGAGGTGGATGAGCCCAAGTCAGAAGATAGTGATCTCCCGGAGCATCATTATTTTGCTGCAGCGGCTTTAATCGACACGTGGGTCTCAAAGACGGCCATTCGGGGATCCGAATCGGAGATCCAATCGGAAGGCAACAAAATTAAGGAAACGGATTTCTTGGACAGACTCCACCTTTCCCACGTTACGGAGCCGAATAGGCAATATTCAATCATGGCCAAAACCGAGGACTGGTATTTTTCGAGTGATGAGGAGACCGTAACCTTGACCTCAGTAGACTCCGTAGATTCGGGCTTGGAATCTGAAGAATCAAAGAAGGAGGATTTGGTCATCCAAGATATGGATCTCATTAGTCAATCCTTGGATCCAGAGCATCAAATGACTCCTGATTTGGAAGATTTCGGCAAACAAACAGGCTCGAATTTGGGAGAAAGGATGAGTCGTTCAGCACTCGAAAAAGGAACCGGGGTGGCTCCTTGCGTTGGGTTAGCCAAGAATTTCAACTTTTTATTTCAACAATATTTACTTATCAATTCTAAATCTTGGGATTCGTTTTCCAGATTCCTCCAAAGATGCATTGGATGGATACGGAAGATGAGAAGAAGGAGAGTACGTGTGGCTCCTGTAGAGTTGTTCGAACCCCAAGTTCTGTCCACTCCGAATTCGTCCAATGTCAAGACGGGGAAAGAACAATGTCCATCTAATTCCGGAAAAGTCAACAGACAAGTCTCCCCCAGTTCTTCATTCCAATGTCAGCCAATAAAGGTAGCAAGACAAACCTTTTCCAGCTCTTGTGTTCCTGATTCAACCAAAACAAAAATGTCAGGACCTCGCAAACTTAAGGCCAAACACAGAATGACCCCCGATCTATGTCAACCAGGGAACTTATCCAGTTCATGTAAGTCTGAAAAAGTCAAGACTGAAAAGACACCCGGTCACTGCAAAACGAAGAATCTTAAGATGATCAAGATTTCCGTTGAAAGCCTCTCCGGAAAAAGTTTGTATCCCCGTCCCCGTAAGCTGGCTATGAGACAAGAACAGACTAGTCCCTGTGATAGTCTTTACGGCGATGTTACCCTCAGGTAATATAGAAATTCATGAAATAATTAGCATTAAACATGACAATTGATATCAGAACAATATATTTTTCTATTTACAGAAGGAGGAAAGAGAGGGCCGGATCCCAAGGTTGGATTCGCTACCCAAGACGAAATTAACAGATGAAAACTGAGCCTCATGACCCATTTTTTATAGTTGTGTCTTCGTATTTTTTTTGGTCTTTTTCTGATCCTCTGCGTTAAAAATATAACGCTTTTTTATATTTCTAGGTCTGTTTTGACCATTTGTGTTAAAAGGATTACGCTTTTTTCTTTTTGTTTTGATCTCTTTGATCGTTTGTTTAATAAATGCGTAACGTTTTTTGTAATTTTCAAAAAGAAAATTGTGTTTGTATATGCTTACATTTATTTGCTGTACCTTATCGTCATTGACAAGTCAAAAACTGAGATGACGTGCACTCTTATGATAACTAATAGGAATTGACTGAAATAACACTAAAAAAATTGTTAGTGAGTGGTGTGATAATTACTGGTTTGGAACTTATTCTTTTTTAGTGATGCCTGCATATCCAAGGAATTCTAAAATATTTAATTTCAGAATCTTGAAATCATCACGACTAATGTTATGATGAGCGAAATCATTTTGAAATATGATTCCATTGTACATTGGGCAATGAGCTATGAACGAAATTTTTTGTAAGAATTCTGTCTCTTTATGATATGAAATCACAACAACCTAAAAACAATGCATAACCATTACAAACAAATTTTGAAACAAATAAATTGCAAGCATGTGAAACGCGATAGACTTTAGGCATCGACACTCACCGTCGAAAGAAATGAAGAGTGAAAAATAAGCTATTTCATGGCCGTCCAGAGTGCAAAATACGCCACTGACCTTCGAAAGAAATGAGTGCAGTTGTAAAACATGACAATCACTCATTCAAAAAATTGGGTTTGGTGTTTGGTGGTAAAACAAGATATAACCATTCACCCTCGAAAGAAAGGAGTGTAGTCGTAAAACATGACTTTAAAACAAAAAATTACATTCTCAATCTACCTGAAATTTAGGAAATCTTGAGAAAACGCTAAGTATTGGTGAGAGGGGGCCGATGTCTCATTGTTCCAGCCAATTGTAGCAGCTCCATTGGTTGTCTTCATGTTCCACTTCCGCTAATAGGAGTATAGAAAAATTACAATGAAATTTTTTACTTTAACTTTTATTTGAAAGACTTTAGGAAAGGCATCCGCTTTTGAGAACTACCATAGACTATAGAATTACCACTTTAGCTATGAAAATATTTATCAAGCCCGAACTCAACATAAATCATATCTGCCTGATGAAATCGGTAAACCAAGTGCTACAATGTCATGTACTCCGTGATATTATTATTCGGAGATATTAATGTTTTCAGATTATCTTTTATACAATTTACCGCATAGATACAAAACACTGTTCATTAGACATCGAAGAAATAAAATTTTTCTGTTAAATGGTTTAATTAAAGTATTACGATCTGGAGAACAATCTTGTTCGAACACACGCACACATATCTTGATTTGATTCAAAATCTGGCAGAACTAAACTTAACCATAATGAGCTTCGTAATTTTTTTCAATTGTGTGTCTCAATTCCAATAACTTTTTACTTCATTCCAGGTTTAATAGAAAATTTTTATCAGTTGCCCATCATCCACCCAAGTTTTTACCTTGCTTGGAAAGTTGAACTATATGGAACTACCCTGTACTTTTAACGTTAACATTCAATTTGAATGGCTTACCACATGGTGGCCGGTAATTAGACCTTGTCTGAAATCTCTCCGACGCCGTGCTATCGGTGGTACACGTACAGCCCATTCCAATGGCACATCTTGACTTATATTTGTAACTATTTCTGTCACTTTCAAGTCATGAAGTGAATACACTTCGATTAATGCGTTCTCTTGGACTAGATGAAAATAAAGATAAGAATTTGGTCCATAGTTCTTGGTGCCTGTCCAATTTTTAATTGTGAACTCCAAATTGCTAAAATTGTCTAACCAGTTCACCCATACCTTCTTTCTATTTCCACTTCCAATTTTGTCGAGAACTTGCGTAATCACACTTTCACTACCATTCGTCGGATGACCTGTAACAATGATGAAGTCATACTCGACTGTAACGTTTAAATTTAAGAAATGATCCACATGTAAAAATGCAACTTGGTTATTACAGAACTCACCAGAATATTTTATTATGTCCATGGTATACATAATTAGGAACAATAAATTGGAATGAAATGAGATCTCTTGAAGATCTTGCAGTACAGATAATCCTGGAACTAACAAAGACATTGTACCGACAAGGCATTATTTCAGAATATGGAATCGCGCGACACGAGCACCATTGCGTAATGGAACAAGTTGTTCCTGCACTCGACTCAGCCCCCTTATACATCTGGAATTTTAGGAATAGTCAGTATGTGTCTGTAAAATAGCTCTTCTGCCCGTTCCCTAAGTGTTTACTTAATAATTTAGTTAGTTTACAGGAATAAACCATTCCTGCAAACTATGCATTCGTTCCAAATTCCCGATAGAAGGTTTGTCGATTATGTCAGCAGAAATTCTTTCCACACAATTTAGTACAATGAAGTAAACATTAATGGCAATCGCTTTTAAAACACTATCAGTCAGTCAACACCGCTTAATCTTTTGATTCAGAGTGGGTACATATAAAAAATGTATTTAGATGGTACAATTAGATTGTAGATTATATTTCATTAGTTGAAGGGGTTCACTTGATGTTACATACTTTTTTAATGTTGCAAGTGGAGGAATCACTTTTCTATTAGGTTTAACTATATATTTTAAAACTTTCGAAAAAAATATTTGGACATGGTTTGTATTTATATTCCATGAGAAACACTAGTAGGACCAAGGGTGTCTATGAAATACTGAGCCATTTTGAGTGATCATAGCGCTGGAACGCTTCATCGAAATTCCTCGATGTATGGCTATGGCTCATTGAAAATCCCTTAAAATTGTAAGGGACATGCCGCTTTAAAATTCAAAATTTTTAATAAGGGGTCATAAGGTCACATCGGGTTGCTTTTTGGTTAATCCTTGATCAGATGGTCTCAAAAATTACTACAACAAACAGTTAAAGTGAGTCAACAATATTTTATGACACATTTTGAAATTATAAATGTACTGAAAAACTTGAATTTTCAAAAGAGAAATGAAAAAGCTCAAAAGGAGACCGACAGAGTCTTCTGCGAATGGGGTGGCCAGATGGAATTGATTTGACTGTATTTTGAAGTTGTTATTAGCCTTGAGCTCCTGAACAACTTTTATGAAGGAACTCTCCCGAAAATCGTCACCATTTCGGACTGGAAGATGCTTAACTACATGCTCGGTTTAGGTCCCCCAAGGAAACACGTTAAAGTGGATTCACAATTAGCTTGTTGTCATTGATTATTTAGAACTGTATACGTTAGCTGATATGAGATGACCACTTCCGACTTTCTATGTGGCTTTGATAATATTTGCTAGTAGAATTAAACTAACATGGATGTGCAAAGTTATCGGTCTTTATATGCTGTCAAAATCAACGTCATCTTTATTTCATTTCACACAACGCCATGTGACGGCAATGAGATCTTAAGTACTCTCCATGCCATAACTTGGAAACTATTATATACCCACAGGTAGCATTTCTTGGATCCAATTTCGGCTGAAAAGTGTGGCAACAATTATCCTTAGTAAACTTACCCAGTGATAAACGAGTCTGCCTGTGTTAGTATTTTTTCTGTCTTGCTAATCGTTCCCCTATTCCCAAACACATTTGGGATAATTTGTATTGTATTGCGAATACAATTGCTACACCATGTTATACATATTTTTGTCTGCCATCCGCATCCTCCCAGTCGAAATTCCGTTACACCCGAACATTTTGGTCATTACTACATTTACATCAACAGCGCTGGTGTTTCATTATAATTTTGATAACTACTGGAGTAAACAAGTAACTGTATTCAGTATGAGCGCATTTCCCAATATTTCGATTTCTAGTGGTTCTGCAGCCTACGATTTAATTGTTATAACTGGTGATGCAAATTACAGTCAGGAAACCGCCGGCGAATGTGATACCGTGTTTAAACTACTCGACAAAATTGGCAGAGAAAAGAAATTCGGTCTCGTCGTAATGGTTGATTTTTTTGACTCTGAATATATTCTGAAGAGATATTTACAGGCATGGTCGGGAATTAGAAATTACGGAGTAAATTCTCTCCTGTACTTTAGACTAAAAAAATCAAATAAGTTTATTGAAGCGTATTCCATATTCAATTTGACAATATCATGTGAAGTACGTGTCGAAAATCAAACAATCGTTTCGGTTGCAAGACGTAGAAGGAATTTCCGACAAGTTGAGATGACTGCAATCCATGTGGTATAATTTGGTTCTTTGAATATTATGTGATGTAATATAATACAGTTGAGCAGGTATTCAGCAACCAATGTCATGTTTGATGAAATGTTGATTAAGCCTTCTTATAATTGTGTGTTAATGTTAGTTGATTGTTTACTAATTATTATCCGGTTAGAACATGCATAACAGGATTCGTGAATTAAGAAAGATTAATCCATAAATCAATCAATGTTGGATCCGCCAATGATTCGGTTAAGGTGCAATTAACGAGTTACACCAGTCGAGTCCAAGTCATTTCTAGTTCAGTTAAATATATTACATATACTATATACTCTACAAAATGTTAATTTTTCCTGGCAAACTCCAGGTCCAGATGTGAAAAGTCATAACCATAATTTTGCCTATATACTTTTGAATCCGGTGAACTCTTTGAATTGATTTATGAGATTTATCTCGGTGTACATGAAAATATATTTTTTATTATTTTGAAGAGAAAATGGAATATGAGAACAAAAACCGGACTTGAGACGCTTATGTGGAACGAAGAGACACATGGACCTTCTTATGAGTACGTGGCATACATGCAAGACTTTTTAAATTTCAGGTGAGACTAGGATTTTTGACGCATCTAATGTATTCAAAGTTAATAAAGAAAAATAACTGAATTTGTAAGACAATGAATTCAAAAGAAAGTATAATTTGTCCGAACGTTTCGTGGCAGGAACTTTCCGGTGCACACTTTTTTAGCAAATGCTTTTCGTAGCAAGAAATTTTGGGCACATTGTCACAGAATATTTTTGTTGTAGATGTGTTCAAATCTACACATTGAAAAAGACTGAAACTGTCAAGTGGTAATTTCTCCGAAAAACTTTACTTGAATCAATCCCAACTTTGATTTTGTCTTTTAGTTTGAAGACAATTTCTTCGAATCTCTACGCAAGATTGGACATGACCGGTAAATGGCTAGGAATGCCGATTGAGGTGTTAAATGGAAATGCTCATTTTACAATTAGTGCAGCGGCAATGATGAAGCGATTGGCACAAGATATTCGATATTCTTCAACACCATTACCATGGGAAATGTAATTTCTACTAATTGATAGCACATGGCACGGCACCCCAATTTTTGATCCAATATATCGAAATTGTTTGTATGTGATTATTTAGCTCAAATCTTCATTATGTGTCGACTGATCTGCCGGGAAGAGAAGGGTTTGTCAAATCTTTCCAGAATGACGTTTGGCATTTGATCTGGGTCACTATGTTAATTTCTCTCTCTGCATGCATGATCATCACAAGAGATCTAAATTCATTTTGGTGGATGCTGGGTTGGGTCACATTAAGGGGTGATGCACTCGTTTCTGAGCTGATTTTCAGTTGACGATTTGTATTTCTGATTTTCACATATATTTCTTAGATTGGTTTTCGGTGGATCAAAGGGCGTCCTCGATTCGTACCTTGGCATTGACAATCTCATTATTCTCATTTATTTTGTTCTCAACGTTCTCTGGATTTTTAATCTCTGTCCTGTCCCATCAGAAGAAAACTTTTGAGACCGTAGACTCCTTGATTGACAAGGGCTACTCGTTTGGTCTGCTGAATAATTCGTACATTGTGACAACTGATGACCTGAGTGTAATGTCAATAAATATTAAATGATGAATCGCGATTCATATTTTATAATGTTAGAAACTCCTACAATCAGAATTTTATTGGCGTCGTTCCTACAGCCTTGGTGAGGCAATTTTAACAAGGGTTTGTCCCATAATCCATCACTTTTTCATATATTCCGTGCTTAATTTTCATGATTAATGGCTCGTATAACATAATTAAATTCTCCACGAAAGTAAAGGTCACTTTTTTCTGGCAACACTAATGCTCGTCTGAAAATGATAGCAATAATTATGTCTCGTACATTTTTTTTCTATTCTATTAAGGGTGGACGAAATAATCTGATGATTGAAACGAACAAAATATTTTCTTATTTGGATAAAACATCTCCTTACCTCCACACAAAGGATGGAATACATAAAATGCTTTTCCAAGCCCCTAAATACGCTTTTGTAACTGAGCAAGATGTCTACCAAACTGTAATGAGTCTGTGGCCTACCGAACAGATTTGTAAAGAGTTCAACAGTATACCGCTGAAGGAGTTCTCCGTTCAATTTAGCTCTTTTATTCGGAAAGACTCTCATTTTATAGAACATTTCAACTTTGCGTAAGATTCAATCTGTAATGCAATGCTGTCTTAAATTTATAGTTTTTGATCATTGCTAATTTATATTGTAATTAAATCCAGACGTCTTCTCACGATGCAGTCAGGAATGGTGAAGAGGTCTGTTAAGAGGAAATTGATTTACAGCGACAGCTTTAAACCATCTTGCCCAGTCGAAATATTTCAAACATTTCACCTACGGGACCTGCAGTTACCGTTCAAAATCTTATTGGTCGGTACTGCTCTAGCATTTGCACTTATGGTTGTGGAAAAAATCTTGCATTTAACTTCAACGGATGTGTGTACAAAATCTCGAAAGCGGGGTCCTATTCCGGCCAGGCCTGCACAAAGAATATTTTTGGAAGAAATAGTTCGTCCTGGCCCGTCACGATCAAGTATTCTATTAGAAATGCAAAAGTGTAAATAAATAAATCCATTAAGCCTGGAACGTATTGCACCGGCTCTCTTATTTAACCAGGAGTACCATTACATATTTATATTCTTAGAACGTCCAGCAAAGAACAAATATTTCTGATTTTATGCTCCAATCTAATCTATTTACATTGATGCATGCAGTAGTGACATTATACGTTCTCACCAATGCATTCTTTCAACCTACGTCACTCATTGTTTGTTTTCTGACACAGACGCACGCACGTTATCATATTTCTATACAATTTTATTGGAGTTACGGAATTTCTGGAATATGTATATGTACGAGATCTTTCCCAAGGAGCTGGTAATTTCTGGACTCGGTCCAAGAAGAATTGCGTATCAATAATTTCTGCACTAGCATCAATCCACATTGAATGCACGAGTGGAAAATTTTGTAAACCATCGCATCGCATCACTCTAGTTTTTCTTAAACTGTAATCTGCAGTTCACTAAATACTAAATTAGTAACGTGTGATTCTTCTTATAATGACCCGGACACCTCTAGTGATAAAATTAATGACCAAGACCTCTTAAAATTTAAAATTCATAAAAATGTAATAAAATCGTACTTTGTTATCAAAATCATGCACAAAGTGGTAATTAGATTTCTGTTTGATTAAATAGACTGTACAATTTTATTTCGAGGATTTACCATTCAGAATGTACAGGGTGGTTCAGAACGTACGGCCCAAATAATTTTTTTGTACATCTACTGTACTGGAGCATGATAATGACCAGAAAGGCCGGATGCATTCACAAGTTGAGGTAAAATTAAAGTAAACATTTTCTGATACGCCAGCCAGAGGTGATGCAAAAGGTTTTGAACTTCCATGTATGCTTTATTTATCATTTATTACATTGGATTGGAGTGCAATGGATGAATCCGAGTTCGCAGTAAGGAGTATCCCATCAAACTGTAAGAAAAATTCTGAATGACAGGCTTTCTTGAAAGATTTTTATTAAGGAAAAGTATAAGTACACATAAAACCTTTTAATCAGGTTGACCGTTGACCCGATCTCCGGAATAAAGTAAATATGTCAACTTATGATAAAAACTCTATCTCTAAAAAGTCTCTCTTCCAGCGAAACAAATGCTTGAGCACATAGTCCTCATTCTACTCATCGTATCGCACCCCGTGTGTTTGCTTGACTTTAAAAAGTGAATTTAATCAAATGAGTTGAGTACTTATTTACTAGGACTAGAATTATTTTTAAAAATTTTAATTTTATAAAGTTTTTATATTTCATTGAATTTTTATACTTGTGAATTTATTCCTCTGTTGGCAAAAATGGAGAAATTACCTTTGAGACTTATTATAAGTGGTCTTGTACTCATCACACTCGCAGTTCTCTTTGGATGGATTATTGTACCATCTCTAATTGAAAGCAAAATTAAAGAGGTTTGTGAATTTTAAGTTTAAATCTGTCCTAAAATCTACTGCCAAAAATAGGATGTCCAAAGAAATTGGGATACACAATTCCAATTTATAGGTCGTGTTACCTCGATTTTACTGAACATACTAGGCACAGCCTATTTAGACAAGCAAAGTCAAAATTTCTGGTTATCTCATTTTTTATTCTTTTTTAACCTATACCAAAAATATTTGTTTTTGTTTCATTTTGGTTTATACCCACTGTCAACTGACAATATTTTGTCACTCATTATTCTGAAGAAGAGCCAATTGCATTCCGAAAGGTCACAATAAATAAAAAGAACTTTACACAAAAAATAGCATCTGATTCAAGAACTCACATTATTTTTTAAATATTGTGACTTGTGTGTACCATGCACTCATTAGTCAGATTTGATATAAACATCTCTATTATTACACGACAAAGTTATTCTCCGTCTCATTCCCATCAATGAATGATGACAGTTAAACTGAATTGATTGTAATGAAACTAATTACGCGTCAATTTTTACTAACGAAGAACGGAGTACGAACTGAGGTCATCACTCATCTATGGGAATTAGACGGAGAATAAGTTTCTTATATAATACTATTGTTATTTATCAATAGAATGATTATCCCGTTTCCAATGAAGATATTTACCAGCCTAGGCTAGGCGCTAGTTATTTGCACCACTATGTATTAAAACTGTGAACTTGGCCTTCGCTTACAATTAGTGAAATGATACTGGGTGTCCCAGAAAATGCGGGCATATTTGAGTTACTCTAGCGGAGGAACGGGTTATTCAAATTCCTCGATTCCTCAATTGGCTCATTGGAAAGCCAATCGCATTTGGAATAACTGACATATCACTTTGAAATCCAAAATTTAGAATAATGGGTCACAAGGTCACGTTGAATTCATTTTCTCGGTTAACCCATGATCCGATGGACTAAAAGAAGGTCACCGACAGGGTCGCCATTATGACCCAGGGCAAATTTGGTGTCAATCAAACGAGGAGGTCAAGGAGACGACGTGTACCAGTTTTCATTTGTGACCACGCATGTGGTGTTACGAGGTCAGTGAAATGTATCCGAATTGAGAATGCTCAGGAGATTTTGAACTTTGATGACCTGATGACGCCAGACTGGTTCACAAACATCTGAAACTCGGTACACGTTGTCTCTATGATCTCCCCGATCGTTTGACCTAGATCACCGTGTGACCTTTTACCCTCTTTGAGTTCTCCTGGTCATAGGTTAAACGGAAAAATAAATTCAACGTGACGTGGTGACCCCGTATTGAAAATTTTTGAATTCAAAGTGACATGCGCCTTATTCCAAATGCGATTGACTTTCCAACGAGTCATCCCTCGAGATATTTGGACAGTGTGTTCCAGCTGTATGATCCATCAAAGTGTGCCCGCATTTTCTGGGACACCCTGTATAATATCGAGAGTGTAATTCGTTGTTCGTTCTCGCCTCGTAGGAACGGTTGTATATTGTGGTGAACACTTTCTTGCATGCGTTAACAGATTGGAATACCGAATGAATCAACATATTTAATATTGAATCGTATGGTTTCAAATGCATAAATTATAGTAATTTTTAAAGTAAAATAATTTACAAAGACTCTACGCCCGTTTTGAATCCTCAGATGATTCGGTCCGATGGGTATGCCGATCTGTAAAAGTGAATTTATTAAACTACTTTTATTTATAAAGAAAAACAGGATTGAAGTTGTGTGCAATGCTGTTAAAATAAAATTAAATTAAAGAAAATATGTCGTATACATATGATCTGTCTAAGAATTTTAATTTGGTAATTGTTGACAGAGGAAACATTTGTCAGTAGATACAACTTTCATTCACGCTCAAAATTTTTGATAGATTCCACGTAATGTTATCCCAGCCCAGGTATATTCTACAGAAGAATGCAGTATTACTATTACATGAATTATACATCCACGGAAGATTCTGTTTACGTTTACATTCTTCGTAACCACCTGCGTCTGTACAATTTTATTCCTGTGTGACTCACTTAACAGATAGCGATAGTCAATTATTGAATGCACTTCGGAATTAACACTGTATAAGGTGTCAATTTAGACAATAAGTACAATTCCATACTCATTAATGGAAACGCAAGGAATCAGTTTTCTCTACCAACCGAATTTTTACATTGTTTTACCTTCGCTTTAATTTTACAAGAAAATTGAACCCATATTGTCAAAGATAATACAATGCCAATGAGTCGTTGGCGTAATGCTACAAGCAGTACCATATTGAGGGTTTGATTCCCCAATTTAAGATGCGTAGTCCACCGGAGTTTTTTGTAACCGTTAGGGATACTTTCGTAATGGAAAGCAGCCCGATCTTTATGAAGATTGGTGCGATATTTGACAATGGCTGTCAATTGTGTATGTATATATGTTATTTTTACCCAATTCTAAGCACCTTCCTTTGACATTTTCTGGACCACCTTGAACATCTAGTGCGCATTACATTCCATAGGAATTTATAATCTTAAACCTGTAACCCTTTTCTCACAAGACGATTAAACGAAGGTGAGTGATTAACACACTGTGGGCGCCATAGTACGCGATAAGACATGAGTAGTCTGTCTGCCCACCGACCACCCCTGAACTCTTTTTTTTTAACTCTAATCCGACTGTAATAAGAAATCTTGAGAACTATAGACTCTGTGTCACATCCACATTAGTAATATTTTATTTACGTATTATCTAAAGGTCACAAGTCCAATCCAATCCAACCCATTAAATGAACTCAACTCTTTTACTATTTGCTTTCACATGATGTGAAATGTAAAGAGAGAATGAATGACACAAGACATAACTGTCCAAACTCAAAATAAAAAAAATGAAGCAAGTCCTTGTGGCAGTAACGAATAACGGATAAGTCAAATATCAAATCGGAATTAGTTGTACTAATAAAAGCTAATGACTTTAAGTGGATGATATTTTGATAACGTCAGAAACAAAAATGGAGTACATGATGCCCATTAAATGTCTCAACTTCATCTTAAGCTTCGTAACTATAAATAAAATGTACAAATCGCAAAGTATTTAAAAATACGATCGTACGTAACGTACCTACTATGTTCAGCACAAACATGGTGAAAGGTAATCTTAATTACCCAGAAAACTGATTACCATTACACAAGTACACTACACGTGGTAGTTGGTTAGTGTGTTGAGCTAACTACTTCATCTGCTCCTGTGCACCATGTGGTAATACAAACAGAGAAACTTGGCTATTTTGTCAACTTGGCTAAAGACTTCTTGACTGAACGTTAATGCAAAATGAAGTACGTGCCAAAATAAATTGATGAAAAAGCTAAATAAACATTTCTCGCTTTCATCTATAATTTATTTCGAATATTTGGGTAGAAAATGAATGAAATGTGATCGAACTTTTGTTGTTACTAATTTCACAATTATTTCAGGATTAATCACAGAGATTTTTGAAGAATGTGCAATTTTTACGTTGGTACAGATTTTGAGAAGCAAGAATGAATGAAATATTGAGCATTCTTCAGCTACAAACTGTAATAAATCATGTTTACTTGACTATATTTCATTTCAGCAACTCCAACTGCGAAATGGATCTGATACATTTGAAAAATGGAGGAATATTACGGTCCCAATCTACATCAAGTTTACATATTTCAACGTGACAAATCCAGATGAAATAGGAAAGGGTAGTGACCCCTTATTCGAAGAAGTCGGGCCGTTTGTCTACAGGTATTCAGAAAATTTCTACTTTTTCTAAAAAATTTTACAACATAAAAGCCTTGTCGAGTACTCCAAACTAGCAACGACTTATTGAAAAATTCAATATGTGTTTTACTTTTTAAAGGGAAACACGATTGAAAAAAATTGAAAATATTGACCTGGAAAATGATACTGTCACTTATCGACAAGCCATTTCGTATTTCTTCCAACCAAACATGTCGGCTTACCCAACTGAAGATGTCATGTTGACTGTTCTTAACATACCTCTCGTGGTAAAGATTGAATTAATTATTTATAAAATACTACTGTATGCTGTTAGAAATCTCAATTGAGTATTATGATTGCAAAATTTTGCCTGCAATTGACAGAGTGTATCTAAACAAATTAACGGAGCGGCTGGAATGGAGCGTGGAATCATCATTAGTACAGTTGCTGAACATATGAGCAATTATGATGAGCCTTTATTCCTTCAAAGGACCGCACGACAAATGACATTTGGTGGTTACAAAGTTCCATTATTCGAAGAATTGGGTGGACTCAAAGGGGAAGAAATTCTTCCGAATAATACTTTTGGACTTTACTACGGGGTACGTACGACAAGTGTGTCATTGTAAAGTTATCGGTGGATGTCAATTTTTCGTGGAACCTTTGTGTTTTTCCAACATCGAAGTAATTCCATGGGAAAAGCAGAGCCCACCGGTAAATGTTAATAATTTCTTATACTTTCTAGCTAAACGGAACATTCGGACGACAACACACAGTCTTGAGTGGGGCAAAAAGTGTGACAGATTTTGGAAAAGTTGTAAATTGGAATGGGGATGAAGTTCTCCCTTGGTGGAAGGATCCTTATTGTAAACAAATCAATGGAACAGATGGTTCTTTATTTCCTCCATTCGTCAAACGTGATTCCAAATTCCCAGTTTTTTCTGAAGAATTTTGTCGTTCAATTTACATGACCTATAAGAAAAATTCAGAGTATCATGGAATCCCGGCTTATCGCTTCGGAATGCCCAAAGAACTTTGGCAAAATGGTGATCATTTACCAGAGAACCAATGCTTTTGTGACAAGAATAGTAAAGATGAGTCAATGTGCAGTCGAAATGGGTCACTCAGCTTGGCTGCTTGTAAAAAAGGTTTGTGAAAAATAGTAAGATATAGGATGTACAAAATAATATAGAATATATTTTTATGAGAATTGTGGGTAATTATGGAATATCGTTATCATATACACAAATTTTACTATTGTTTAATCTCAGGAGGTCCAGTGGCAGCCTCCATGCCTTATTTCCTGCATGGAGATGAAGGAGTTCAGGAAAAATTTGGTTGGACACCTAATGTTGATGAACACGAAACTTTCATCGACTTAGAACCGGTAAGGCCCGCAGCCATTGAGGGTTACATTTTACTAGTAAAACTGGACTATCAGAAATCAAAACAAAGATTACTATTATATTTTTTACAGACGACTGGAATGGTCCTCCGGGCGAGTAAACGATTTCAAGTTAACATTGAAATGACTGCTTCAAAGTCCGTGCGGGGATTCAAGAAACTTCAGACAATTCCATTTCCAATCATTAAGGGCGAAGAGGTAATGCTTGTGAAAAATTATCTTTCAAAATTCTTTTGCTTTTACTATTTAAAAGTATCCTTGTGATTCTTAGAACATGGATGCTATTCCGGAGAGGACTGACGAATTAAAAAGCAAATTGCTCCGCCCTCTTAAAATTATCTTGATTGGAAAGTGGGTACTGGCAGGGGCTGGGATCGTGTTGATAATTCTAGGTCTCATTAGTTTATCTAGAAAGAAAATGTCAAAAAAATCTTACCCTATTGAACTTAACTGATAAGAACATTAAAGATATTTTAATACCGTGGAATTTATTTCAAGTACTTTATTTCTTAAACCCTTGTCGTGAGTTTTGAGAGGAGTGTACGAAACTAAATTAACTTTAGATTTAGATTTAGATTTCGTTTTATTTTAAGTGTCGACAGAATCACCAAAGAATTCAAGGATTACAAATATGTCACACTCAATAAATTAATATTGCTATCACACTCTGCAAACTTCAAACTCCCTCAACTGCTGCTCTCCCTTCTGCGTCACATTGAAGAGTTTTAAAAGCTGTCAATTGTCTCTTAGGGTTTAACTCGACTGATGTTCGGCTTTCCTTTGTTAATAGCGGAAACATTAGTATAATTTTCACAGAATTTCAAAATTCGACTCAATCATATTCATCTTCTAATTAGTTTTTCTATAATGTCAAAATTTATAATTGTCTCTAAATCCAAATATTTCAAATTCCTTTTAAAGTACGCTTTTCTTGAACTGAAAAATCTGAGAGCTCCATCATCGACTTTCACTAAAGGTGTACAAAAAAGCACTTCCGATTTTAATCTGACACTTAGCATTTGATAAGTAAAATCCGTCAAATCCATTTTGCAATACATTGAACAATGAAGACCGAATTGACGCAATCATAATCTGCACCTTGCACCAGTCATGCTAACAAAGGAATTGCAATATCTGTAATTCATTGTAGTACAACTTTATTTATGATTACAGTTAACAGTGGGGCCGGAAACTCGGTGCTCAAGCATTCTCTATTTGAATAAACTTGAAGTGGATTAGAATTATAATAGAATGTCCCGTTTTGAACAGAATAAGCATTCATAAAATACAAACGAGTTCTATGGAACAGGAGATATGTCTGTGTTGTGTGTTTTATAGTGTAACATTTTATTGAGATTACAAAGCGATTAAAGTAAAATCAGGTGAGGTTTAAACTACCATGGATGAAATATACCGTTATCGGTAGGCACACACACACACACGATTCATTCTGTCAATTCGCTGATAACGCTAGACATTTAAAGATTAATGAATTGTTATCTAACCAAACCAAACTTGACAGGAATATATGTCAAATTGTGGAGTCCAAACGGGTTCAATTCTTCTTGAAAATTCTTGGGAATTTATTCCGAGAAGCTTCGTCATATTTAATCTTTTGAAATGGGCTATTTCAACGACAAGTCTCTCTACGAAGAAATTGAGCCCGGGACTCCACGGAGCACTAGATATTATAATTCCAAGTTGTTTAAATACGGGGCTACGACCATTTTCGTCGTAACAGTTAGTACTTTGGTTGTTCTCGTGTTTTCAATAACACAGCGAGGAGAATATGGCTCTGCAATTCCAATTGAACTCTTAGACAATGCAGCAGTTGCTAATTTGAGATTAGAACAGGCAGCTCCAGAAGCGCCAGTACCACCGCCAGAAGATATTTTGGTTGAACTGGACCAAGGAACAGTTAGAGGATTCAGAATGATCTCTCGTGGTGGAAGAGAATTTCTAGCGTTTCGAGGAATTCCGTACGCTAAACCTCCGATTGGACAACTCAGATTTCAGGTATGGTAACATTGGTAATCTATCACATACCGGAAATTATTAGGATAAAATTCTCAGAAATAAATGTAATGTCATCAATATTGTTTATATAGCCACCGGAAGAAGCCGAACCGTGGGAAGGAATTCTAAATGCCACTCAGTTCAGCCCGGAATGTCTGCAAAGGTCAAGGGGAACAGTCAAAGGATCTGAAGATTGTTTACACGTGAACATATACACGCCAAAGGTAATGTTAGGCTACAGGCGTTCTATTTCTATTTCAATGTAATTAGTACAAGAATCGGCCATGAATTCAATTTAAACGAAGGCAAAAGTAATAGTCGGTCGATCTGGAAAAGAAAGTTGCACATCACCAATGTGAATTTATGTTAACTTATTACTTTGTAGACGTTTGAGGAACTTGGAAAACGAAAGCGTCTCCCTGTCATGGTTTATATTCATGGTGGGGTAGCTGGCGGAAGTTCGACACGAAATTCTGGGGAATATTTGATGGACGAAGATGTTGTATTGGTTGGAATCAATTACAGGGTAGGCGTCCTTGGTAAGTACTAGGCTCAAAATTGCACACTTTTGTTGGGTCTATCCAATGTCCGTACAAGCGCCGTAATAAGTAATTTACTGTTTAACTGGAATTAAATCTAAAAGTCCGCGTGTAAAATCGTGGTAAAATCCTTTTATGACCACCACCTCGATCCTATTACAAATTACGATGACGTTAAACGTCACTAAAAGATAACATCTGCATGTCAGGATTCTAAGTCGTACTATTAAATTAACGACAGTAATAAAGATAAAAATACGAAAAGAAAGATAACTCCTGACCAACTACAAATTCGTGCTCATATTAATATATCCCAAAAGTCTCTTACAAAAATTGTCGTAATTTGTGGTAGCCAATCTGTGGAAAATATCAAAGTTCACGCATTCGACGTCAAATAGACATGGACAATAACAAAATTATGTGCTCCATAGATCTCTTTTATTTCAGAATTTTTTTTTCGCAAAAATTGCGAAGAGAATTAACAAACGATTGTTAATTTTGGGGCACCCTGTATATATCCGACGCAGTACATGCAGGAAAATGGAACTTGAAACACATTTTCATGAAGTTAAATGTTTTCAGGTAACCTAAATACGAATGATTCTGAAGCTCGTGGAAATCAAGGACTTCGAGATCAAGTAAAAGCTCTGGAGTGGATCAAAGACAATATTAAAAAATTTGGAGGAGACAAACGGAAAATCACACTATTTGGGAACAGCTACGGTTCAATGGCCATTGCCACGCATTTACTTTCACCAATGACAAAAGGTAATCTAATAGTATAGGATCGGTAATTACTGGAGGAGTGATTTAAGTAAATACGTTCAACATTCTCTCGATACCATCCATTCTATAAATACAGGTTTATTCGACCAAATCATCTGTCAGAGCGGAGAAGTATTATTTCCTGACCTCCTACAGCGAACCCCCAGAAAAAACGCATTTAACTTGGGAAAACAATTACAATGCAACGCGACAAGCTCAACGGACCTTCTAAGCTGCTTCCGAGCAAATGATGCCAAAACGATAGTTCTGACTTCCTACAATGTTCAACCTGAGGTCCGGAATGAACTTTCGATAAGTGGTAGTGTGTTCACGACTAGCGTAGATCCAGTGTTAGAGGACGTGAGTGATGACGAAGTGTACTTACCAGATACACCACTACAGCTCATTCAGAATGGCGAGACTAAAAGAATGCCGGCTATCATTGGGGTCAATCAAGGAGAGGGATTGTATCAATCAATTTGTAAATTTTCAAATTATTATTCGTAGTTTTGGTAATCTGTCCTTGTGATCATTTAGGACATATTTCAATATTATAAAATTTCAGCGATATTAGAATCTCCAACGTTGACAAATGCTGCGAATGAGAACTGGACATCACTAGCTACTCTGACGTTGAATATGAATGGACCTAAGGCAAACGATTTTGTAGTCGCTGCCAAGGGTTTCTATTTTGGAATGGACAATATTACTGACATGCTTAGGGATAACTTAACGGATTTGTTCTCAGACCGTTTGGGGAACCATCCAGCCCATGTTCACGCAACATATCAAAAAGAGGCAAATCGTCGGAGTCAAGATGTATATCTTTATTATTTTACTAAAGAAGTTGAAGGGAGTTATCTGAAACCCGAATCGTTTAATATGACTAAGGAAGAACGGGCAGAACTTGGTAAACTATACAGACCTCCTTAACTATCTTACAATTAATTTATGTCTATTACATTGGGTTGGTTCAAAATTCACATATACTTGTCGATAATGATCCACCCTGTAACTGAACCGAATTCTAAATAATCACTTATCATTTTTATCATTACAGGACCAGCTCATGCAGATGAGATTCAATTTTTATTTCCTTATGTACCATTTCCGCTAATCCCGATAGATTCGAAAGATGCAAACTTTTCTCGAATGATGGTCCGCCTCTGGGCTTCCTTCGCAGAATCTGGGTAAGTACTTTGTGTGGTTAGTCAAAAGAGTGAAATAAAACAAATATCTCATTAATCTCTTTAAATTACAGAAAACCATCTGGTGCGGATAATAGTGTGGAATGGTTACCCATTCAAGAAAAACCTTATGATTGGTACCAATTGGACGTAGAGCCTAGAATGATCAACTTTCTGGGGGAACGAATGAATTTCTGGGATTCCTATGAATTGTCTGATATTTATGCTTGAAAGAAAATAACAGTATTTGGATTTAAATTAAGATTGACATAAAATATACTCATGACAAAGTTTGCCGTCGAATTTTCAGTGCTGTGATAATGTACATATAAGCTAAATTCGGATTAATAGTTACTCTTCAATTGATCTGTGCGACGGTCACATTTCTGATGTCACCATAATTTTTTGTTATGCCATTGCTGCTTAGGCTGTTTTATCCGTCAATACTAAACTATTATAATTTATTCCTGATTGACAGCTTTAGTAAACTGCCAGACAATGAAAATAAAAAACTGTAAAGCACTTTGTGTTTCATCAAAACTCATGAACGTTTGAACGTAATATAGTGGCATGCATGTTATGGATTAAATGAGCAACACAAGTGTTTGATGTGATACGACGCGTGCAAGATACGAAGGTTATAGTCTACCTGCATGGGTTATTGATGATGATAACCAATTGTGATCAAAATGCAACCGGTGAGTTGGTCTTGGTGTTGGTGCTCGTGAAATCTTCAGTTGTACATAATTAAAATCGTATGATTGTATGAAACTTTATTGTTTTTATCTGCGGTGGGTAAACTTTAGACTAGATACCCATCAAATCAATAATTCATTTTTGTGGGTTTGTAACAATATTCAATCTTGAGCGATAATACGTGTGCGTAAATTAAATGTCGGTAGATCATCTCAATTATGAAATCGACAGTATTTCCCAAATCTATCGAAATGAAATGACATAATTATAAATACTAATCGAATGCCATTTCCTTATCCAATTGAAATAGTATGATGCTATATTGGTCCTATTTATATAAATTATAAAACTGGTAATATTTCTTAGAAAGAAGCATAATATTGTTCTCAGGTTCTCTGGCTGCTAAATCCAGTCCGGGCCGGGATATTACGTTAAACAAACAATACAATCCATCATTTTCTTAAAGAAAAGAAACAGATTCTTCTCTATTTTCACAGATATGAATACAAACAAATACAATAATAAAATCTTCTGCATTTATCTGTGATCTGTCTCTGTCCAAGGAATACAAGATCTGCTTTATAGATAACGCACTGGTACGACCTAACAATTAAAAAATGTAGTTTCGCCGGATGCAATATCCGTAAGTACAAGACTCCATGGATAGGTTGTGTCTTGTCACTCAACATCAGCATTTATGATGTCATATGTCAATCAATTGTGTCTGGAATGTAAGACAATCAAACACTTGGAAGGCTGGCTAATATTGACCACGCCTGCTTGGCGTGAATTTCTTCATGTATATTTGGAGTCCATGGGGTAAGTTGAGACTCGAGAGGGAAAGCCAGCGGCCCGCCTATCTGAAATACACCAAATTTAAATTTTGGCTTTTGGCGTAAGTTATTTTTCCAGACTTGTTTAATTAATACAGTTTTTTTCTCTCTTTCATTAAAATTTTGACGCGTGCTCAGTTGTTTTTTGAAAAAATACAAAATATCTACAAATTGAATACATCGGTTTGATCTATTACGGCCACATTGAGTGATTAGAAAAATAGCACACGAACGAGGTAAGAATTTTGTAAAACTTGTTGCTTGTAATTTTGTATTGTATAGTAGGTATACAGACAGACAGACAGATGACAGAGAAAACTTTTGACTTTGACTTTAAAAAAATATTTTTTTTTGACATTTTTTAGTTTTGCCCTGTTTGAAAGTTGACTAGACGGAGAAGAGGTGTGAAGTAAAATCTTGGAAATATGGAGGATTTACAGGAAGAACGGTTCATGAATTTTACTCAACTTTGGAAGGATTGTCTGTTGATGGAGAAGAATTTACCGTATTCACAGATGAGACAGCAGGAGGACACACGATTTCATACAATTAAGACTCTTATGAATATGATTTTCATCAGTTTAGAGAGAGTGGAGTCGCAGACGTCACCGTAAGATTCTTATGATCTTATGAAATACTAGCGAAAAGCCCGTACTACGTACGGGTATATCTAGCTTTTGGGACACCCTGTACCCGAAGAAATACTTTTGGGACACCCTGTACATGTTATCTTAAAGGGCTTCCAGTTTAAACAGTAAATAGACGGACAATGATGGAATAACCGAGAATTAATAGACTGATGTTCACAAAACTTACTTTGATATCTCTTATTTATTTCTTAAACATCTCACCAACTTTATTGTGTACGATTATTCATTTGTTTCAATGGATCTCTGGTTATGTCGTCCTTTCACATTTGATCCATATCCCGTTCTACGGGGTATATCTAGCCCCCCCCCCTCCCCTACCCCCTACCCCCCCCAACCCCCTACCCCAACTCCCCTCGTCAACCCCCACCCCCGCCCCATTTCTCATATATTAGGTATCTCCACCACACTCCACCCGACCCCCAACTCTGTACCCCATTCCCACAGATTCTAATGTCCCCATCCCACCCCCACCCCATTAACACGAAATGCATATCTTATTTCACCGAAAAACATCTCCCAGGACAAAATGTACATCTCACTTGTGGGAGTACTCCAGTACACGCGGGACACCTTTACATGTTTCAACATTCACTCCAACTCTCCTAACCGTCCCCTGTCATTTCTTGCGAAACCCCACATGTTACTCATGAGAGACATCTCGTGAGAAATGACTCTCGGATTTGAACGAACACCCGCGCAATTCAAATAATTTTTCTCTCAGTGAAAGTGAA
>JAQIXO010000091.1:0-44469 GCA_034700305.1 Protaphorura armata
AGGAACCCGGACCCGGTTTTATCCGTTTTGAAGTACAGAGAACCCGAATATATAGGTATTTTATAAGAACCCGATTCAACCCGATAAGACCCGATAAGAATCTCTAGTAAAGTCTGTCTGTCCAGATTCCAAGTGTTTAACCTGGATTAGGTCAGTAATCCACCAACTACTTACTTACTACTACGTGCCATGCTTTTTTCCCCTGAATTCCGAAGTAGAAATACTCGCTGAAAAGACCATGAGTAGTTTATAATATTAAATTTCTTATTGATGACTGTATTTCGAGACTGCACTCCACTATTTGCTCGCAGGTGAAAAATAATTCTCGTCTCCGTGAAGGACAAGAGAATGATTTTTCTGCGAGCCTGTCCAGGACCCTGGTACAGAAGCAGTGACTCTACCTTTACGGATGATTGACATTGACTACAGAGAGCCACATAAGTAATTTTCTGATTCACGCTTCGGCGTGGCATGAGTCTCAGGTCAAGGTTGGTCAGAGTTTTACCTTTGGTCTGGAGTCTTGATTACAAAGCCCCAGCGGAATATCTACATGTAGGTACTTTAAAAATTTATTTTATTTACCATAAGTCAAACCACACTGTGTGGTTCGCAAGTATTGCGAAAATTGTGTTGCATAAATTCAAAAATGCTCCGAAGCATAGTTTTATAGCATAATGCCGTGGAAAACTACTTACGCGGATTGCATTAAGGAATTATGAGATTTACGATACGAGAGAGTCCAGTTGAATCAATTTTGAATTTCATGAGAAAATTTCACTCTTCAATTTTAGTCTATTAATCCAACATAAATTATTTGAGTGCTTCTGGAATATTACAGAATTAGAGCATTTTATTCCTCAGAAATATTTGTACATAATTGATTAAATTAAAAACATGTAACTTAATTGAATCACAGAGGACAAAGGTGACAGACCATGGAGAGTATAAAACTTGGCGAACTTTTTTTTTTAAACGCACGGAGTCACAGTCACACTCGAATTCACAATTACAAACCACAAAATTAACATTCTTTTTAAATATCAGACTTATCTAACTATCCAGATAATCAAAATCTGAATATGTCTCAAAAAAATTTGATTGCCGTTGTTGTAGTCTTCTGCGTATTAGTCCCATTTACTATTGCTGCTGCGGAAAAAATTTGTAACGAGTGGAGTATTTGTGATGGAACTGAAGGTGATCAATTTAATCCAGGCCGACTTGCATCCACACTTATACTCAGCCCTAATAATCCACAGAAAAAAATTGAAATCTATATATCTGAAGACAACATGTTCACAAAAAATATGGGAATGGCTGTTTATAAGCTCAATACTGGGACTTATGAAGAAGACGTTTGGATGGAGAGATCTTTTGACGGAGGAGTGAGTTGGAGCGGTGGGATCGGTTTCAGTCGTAGAGGTGATGGAGGGCCGTTCATTGCAACGAAATTATTTCATGTGGACGACCCAACTACAAAAAGAATTGGGGCATTGCGAGCCTGCGTGAAGTCAAGGTCGTCCGCCATCGCCACTACTTTCCAAGGAATTGGTTGCACAGAATGGGTTCGTACAAATGCACTGGACTCAATGCCCGTCCAAGCTGCTGCGACCGCACTCGTTCAATTATGGGATGCTGATACAGGGAGATGGAAATTGAATGTTAATTGGTACAATTCAGCCCATGCCCTCATGGCACTCATTGACTACTCGGTGACAACAGGGGATAAACAATTTGACTACGTCATTGACCAAACCTTTGAGGTCAACAAGGGAAAAGGATTCATGGAGAGAGGCTACTGGCAAGAACCAATGGCTTGGGGAGTCCTATGGCTAGAAGCACATCGTTATACTGGAGAAGCCAAATATTTAGAAATGGCCATTCAGCTTGCGGACACTGCTTGGGCATCGATTAATAATGACTGTGGATTTGGGATAACAATACATAAGGAGATAATGACCAAGAATTCAATTGCGAATATTTTATTGACAAGACTGACCGCTGGGATATACAATGTGAATAAGGACATGGCTCAATTATCAAGAGCACAGAATCTTTGGGGATGGTACGAAAAAACTGAATTGTACGGAAAATATGGAGAGAGTAATCAATTTCGAGTTGTGAACGGGAGACTTGATAATAACTGTCAATTGGTAATCGGTGAATCGCATAGTGGAGATCAAGGAGCTGGGATTGGTGCTTTGATTGAATTGTACACAGCTACGCAGGATCAGACATATTTGGAAGAAGGGAGGCAGATTGCAGAGTCTGTTTTACAAGTTGGCGGGAAATGGATTAGAAACGGTGTCCTCGTAGAGTACAGTTGTGAACTAACAACCAAGGATACTTGCTGGGATGGGATGTCACACTTTAAAGGAATGTTTGTTCGTGACCTGGGTAAAATTGATCAATTGCTCACAGATAGACCTTACAAGAATTTCATCACTTTACAAAAGAATACGATTTTAACTTCTGATACAAAAAATTTGTTGAATCAGTATGATTTAGTTTGGACAGGTCCATTTAAATTTACGGATGCAGGGAGACAGGCTAGTGCGCTGCATGTTTTCAATGCGGCGGCAAATATTTAAGCACGTCAGTAAATATTACCATTTGATTTGTCAAAATTATTATATTTTCAATAAAACAATTATTCGAAAAATCTAAAAGAAGAGAAACAAAAAATCTGACCAATTTAGACAAAAATTCCGGCACTGTAAATTAAATGAAACAGATCAAAATCACAAGTGAAATGAGAGCTCAATTTTCTCGCGAAATATTTTAATTATTGGGATCACAGATCAGTCGAATGCGGTTTTGCACAAAACAATGATCTCGATGTTCATTTTCGAACACTCATGCCCGGACGCCCATGTTTCGTTAACAAATCAAAAGATACAGCACGTTAGTCACCTAAACGTGCACGAGCTCTCCTTCCGTGCCCCATAAAGTACCGTGCTGACGATGTATGTCATTCGTCAGCGTTATGAGTCACATGTAATTAATAATGTATAAAGTACCTATTCTAATGAGTCACGTGACGTGGACGTAGAATGATTACCAAGAACACTTAAAGGATTGAATGAGAAAGTGCAACTCTTGCAACACTACAAATGACTCCCTGTCATGGAGAAGTGGCAGTGCAGTGTATCTATCAAGAGTATATATTGGTATTTTGTAAGGAACCCCATCAAAAATTCCTCCATTATTACTGTAATGGGTATTTCACCGTTTTAACCGACTTCCTTCCAATAGACAGTCCAAAATGGGCCATGAAATTTGAATAAGGTGTTGTTGGTTCACTGTGTGGTCTATTCCATAGTGTACGTGTACGTATATGTTATGTGGATCCTGGTGTCTTTATTATTAAAGAATGTGAGCACACACACGCCGTCAGCCGTCGGCCGTCGTCCTCCAGCTAAATGCCTCATTTTCTTCCTGTAACGTGAAAACTTTGGATGTGAACGACAGACTTATGTCATGTCATAAAATAATCGATGAATCACAACGGCAAAAACCGAAGAAGAAAAAAAACACGTTAGTTCTTACTTCTTGGCAGGCAAGCCAGGTATAATAGACTAGGCGAGACCTTGTATGCATTTTATCTCAAATTTTTTACACTTGGCTCTAAATTGTTTGCAGAAATGTCAATGTTGCCAAATATGTATAATGGGTAGTAATAGGAATTTACTCCATGTTGCCAAATTTAATTCGAGTTAATTACTCACGAGGGAATGGCGCCAGGTGTAACACACCGATTTCATCCAAACTTTTATTCTGGAGAGGTCATGGGATTTCGTTAGACACGTGTTTTTTAATTATTCGTCGGACCCCCTGGGATCATTTTTTTTAATATTATTTTTCGAATTTTCAAAATCGAAAATCCTTATGGCGTATAACACGTGTTTTTCGAGTCGGACAAGGGGGGACTCTTTGTTCTTTTCGTCGTATGGATTTTTCCAAAAGTATAAAGAGTCACTCGGTTTGGTCGACTCGAAAAGCCCATGTTATACGCCATAAGGATTTTCGAAAACCCAAAAAAAAATTTTTTTTGACGCCCCGGGGGTCCGCCCGGAAAAATAAAAAAACACGTTTCTAATGAAATCTAATGACCTCTCTAGAAAAAAAGAAATCGGTGTGTTACACCTGCCACCATTCCCTCGTCAGTGTTGCCAAATCTTTAAAGCCGCCCGGTCCCTAAAACCATACGACTAAATAATCCATAATATGCATATAATACACTCATTTTCATTATTCAAAGTACACATAGTAGTCAACATACCCACATATTAAATGAAATGAAATCTGTAGCCTTTGCCTACCCCAAAAAGTCAACTCTTACACCTACGCGACAGGCCTACACAGAAACTCTATGAACTTTTGAATAAAAAGCAAAATAAGCTCGACGACATATTCGCATTTGGCATTCATGGCTGGAAGGCATAATCCCACCTCACCTACCTACCGCAGAACTACCCTAACCTAACCTATGATGACTGCTACCATCAAAATATTAAACCCAAATAAATTGGTTACGATAAAATATGTCCTGGAGCGGAGCTCAAAAAAAGCTGCTGCTGCTGCACCACTTTCTATAAGCGCGGTGTTTCTCCAGTCACAAATATATTTGTATTTACAAGGTGTTCCATAACTTTTTATGAGAAATAGCATGAAATTAATTGCGCACATTTTAATTTGATATGCTGCAAGCTGTGACGCCATATTACAAATTAAAATGAACGCACAGGTGCATTATTTATGGGTCACCCTGTACTCGTACAATAGTGGAAGTAAAGAACAAATAATGTCATTCATTTTTAATTTCTACAAAGAGTTGAAGACACAAAAGCCGTACTGTACTGTACGGGTACGAGTGGCACATGCAGAGAAAAACCCGGGTAACAAGGAAGAACCCATTTGACTGTGCCACAGGATTCCCTTGCCGGGAGTGAATAAAAAAATAATAACAAAAGGTGGATTTTGGGCTGGGTTGGGCTGTAAGATAAGCATGGCAGCCTGGTAGCGTCTGCTGTGACAGTGGGAAAGCTAGTGTTGAAATGTTTGAATTGTAAAAGTGATTTCTTAGTTTTTCCTTTTTTTTATATTAAATTGTGGGTTGGTTGGTGTTGAGGGATCCACTTGACTGATTTGGCTCAGTGAGCCTTGGAGCTTTCCAACAGAGTACTCTTCACAAATTGCTCCTTTGCTCTGACTCGACGACCCATACCGCCAACGCCAACGCCTTACCCACGGCAACGGCTTCCAATCCACACACTGCATTATTGTCTTTTTTTTCTTTACAGGGTGGTTCATAAAATATGATTCACACCTCAATTCTTCATGAACCACCCTGTCCATATCACAATATGGCGCGCCAATGTTATGTCGGCTACGAAATTTTTTTGAGGTCAAAATACTTCGAAGCACCCTGTGTACTTTTGAGGTAACCATTTCATATTTGAAACACCCTGTAAACTGTAGGTAGGTACTTGAGTTAAAACTCGAAAAGACTGTGGATAACTTGAGAGTCTCTTAGGATTCCCTCAGAGACACACAACAGAGAGTAGTTGAGGCTTACCATGGAATGGAATGGAATCCATTGTATTCATACCTCCGCATGTACGATGTACGTGTACACATGACCCGTAGCATGACCCCGTGCTTGTATGTATGAATATGAGAGAGTGAGGTCGTTCATCGTTTCCAACACCGCTCACCCGTTTCCGAACAAACACAAAGGAAAAACATTCATCTTCGAAGGTGGCAGGCTGGAAGGCATGGGAAGGCTAGGCAGGTTCTCATGCCGGTGAGCGGTGCGGTGGTTTTATGATTTCCAATTCGATGGAGGAGGTTGTGGTTCCACTGATAGAATCTTAACACGACACATGGGGATCCTACACTACTGTACATCCAGACTAGTCGGTGTGAATTGAAAAAGGGAATACTTTGAGGTGTCCAAGGCAAAATTAAAAGCAGGTTTTAACCAATATGCACAAATTTTGAAAATAAAGTACTTGGTCAGCGGAAAAAGCGCGCGCGAATTTAAAATCGTAAAGGTGTGTTAGGCTACCACAGTTTATCCCGGCAGGTGTCGTGTTCGTGTCACCCCCACCCTATGACCTTCCCTCCCAAGTAAGGACGCATTACACACAATACATAAACATGCACGCAACACTTAAGAAGATACGAAATTCAATAGAATATTATGAGAAATCGCTGCGTATACTACTGTACGTACTGTACTGTACCTGTACGTGAGGGTATGCATGTTTGCATGCACAGCACGCCATGCTAAGGGACTCGGACTCGGCAGACATGATCCAAAATGAGGTACATCCCAAAATTCCCATATGCAATGTATCATCTCTCATCTGTCTTGCCTTCTGCAAATTTCGTGTTCTTTCTCTATGCGTGTATTTCATTTTATTGTATGAAAATCCAGTTTCGCCTTCGTGTAATATTTCTGGGTGAATCCTATGATATTCATTCATTCCAGTCGGCAGTTTTCTGTCCTGACCTGCCGACCCAAACATGCAAGGAAGCAAAATTACAGTACAGGTAGATGTACATGCACAGGTACATGAATGTCGACACTCTCGACACGAAAGGAAACCTCATCAAAAGATTCTTTTATAATGCATGAGGGATAGACGATAGAATAGACGTACGTACATAATGCGTACCCTCCTCCTATCCAATTCCTACGCCTATGCCTTCCTTATTTCTTTCTTATTTCTCGGAGTCTCAGTCTGGGCTTGTTACGTTTCTCCAGAATAGAATAACTGAAGAGAGTCAGAGTAGAGCCGCTAGTTTTCCAATTAGTAACGAGTCTTCCTTTGAGAATTCCTAGGCGAAAATTTAAAGGAGACGAAGAGTTCAAAGTGGAAGAAGCTTCGAGGAGGGGTAATCTCGAGGGTGGTTAAGTCAAATAGGCCGGTCCTTGCCAATTTAGCTAGCTAAAATCCAGAGCAATGTAAAATCATACGTAAAGTTTTTATGCCCATACCCAAATATACCATCTGAGAACGCCCTCTGACTTTTTGGAGTTTTTGCTGAATCATTATTAATTAATTTTAGTCGTTAGCTTGATCCTTTGTGCTTTAGCTTTCTACTTCTACGTATTGCGAAGCTTAACGAGTGAAGCAGGGATAAACGGTATGATGCGGATCGTAGATTTTAACACAATAAAATACAAAGAGACACACCTTGGGAGGGCTTCACCCACGTACTTCGTACGTACATCACTCATATCTCTCCGTAGCTCAGAATGGTAAAGGTGATCAAAAACAGAATTAAACAAGTTAACCGTATTTTTTTGTAACGAAAGGAAAAGGAAAGGTTGTTGACTCTGGGCCTGGCCTAGCAGCCTAAGTTCTTCTGATGAGAAAGGAAGCGTTGAAGCGAGGAAGCGTCGTACGCGCGAAGCACCCCATCAAATCATCCAAACACTTCCAACATTTCTAAAGCATCCATGAACGGAATGCAATAATAAACGATTGGTTTAGACGCGAGAGTGTGAGAGAGTTATTGGAAGTGGTAGAAAAAACACACATTGTGTCTCAATTAAAAAACGCTTCACTTCATTCCTGATTTCAAAGGCTCGCTCATGGATATAAGGTTGTTCACAAAAATCTGCTTCCACGGGTTGGCGTTGTGAGTGTAGCCATCCCACATCACTGTCTTTGCCTTTATAATATTTTAGACACCCTGTGATCAAATACAGTACTATGCCACCCCCACTACAAAACTTACGCCCGAATGAATCTTAAGCCAGGCAGGCATGGGATGATTGGGTAAGCTAGTGTGTATTAGGTCGTGTCTGTCTGTCTACACTCTTCAGGCTCTGTCACTGTCTGAACTGAAAAACTGAAATGTGATGTTATGTACGTTATGTTATGTATGTTTCCTTCCTATTTCCTATTGATTTTCTCTCCAGGAAACGGTTTACTACTCCACTTGCACTTCTCCAGGCCATGCACCCACTTCAACAGACTCACTACTTTTTCATCAACATTTTGGCAGTGCAAAATTCCATCGGCATGAAAATACAGAGTAGAGACTACAGCCATGGCACTATGTGTCATGTGTGGATGAACGATCGCACATAGCCATGCCCCTACCATTCTCCAGTAGAGTGCAGTACAGGTATATCTGAAAAAAACGAAATCGGCCTTGGAGTCCAAAAATCCATGTCGCCAAAAAAATAAGACATGCACCCTGGAACTTTTCCTAGTTTAAAAAATGTTTTTCTTGTTCATGTCATCCTCAACTTACTTCCTCTCCAGTTTTCGGAGAAAGTCTCGTCTGGGAAGGACTCTCACTAGGAAAACCAATGTAGTTACGTTACGTTACACCGTAGTGTATTCTGTATCATACGGGTACCCGGACACAGTAGTGTAGTTCCAGTTCCATTACCCGCGCGACTTCGCCTTCAACTTTCAGATCCTTCACATATTTCTTCTTCTCACGTTTGCCGTTCCCAATGGCATGGCAGGCTGCAGCTGTGGTCGTCCTTGCTTGTCGCGTGGTTTTCTCTCTTCTCTTAAGATGGACGAATGCACTTAGGACTTAATGTTTCACAACCACCCGCACCCGAACCACCACAGTACACAGCAGCACAACCACTGAAAGTGGATTACGGTACGAGAACAACCAACGAACCGGTAACCCAAATACGGGCTAGTGGGTTGTGTGACTTGTGTTTTAGGAAGAAGGAAGTATCGTAAGTCGATACTACGGACTTCGGAGATGACGAAAAGACGTGTCTCCGTCCGCGTCCACTTGACTCAGGAAGAATAGAAAAAAACGTAAAGTAAATACACTTGACGGCCACTTGTACTTCTACTTGAATCCCTAGACAACTGCTCTCTACTACTCCACTAACTGTGTTTTAGTTTTTCGACGGTCGTAGTGGTACATTGTCAAAAGTAGTCTAGCTCTAGTCACTCCAGACTCCAGATGCATGTGGTAGAATCGATACATTACAGTCGGCAGTCGTCACGTGTCACGTGGTGTTCGATTCCCCAGACTTTGCAGAGGAGATCTTAAATAACACACCCAAATAAATATTTTACATCGGTCTCGGTAATCAGATTATAAGTTGCAGGCTAAATGGGTGTTGTCTATTGACTTCATTTTTTTTACCGGTGTACAATTTGCAGTAGGTATATATGTACATACATGGTCGGATGGGTCCCCGTAATGTATAAAACTTTGGACAAAAGAGGTGTGTTGAATTTTATGAGAGGAATTGAGCTCCTCTTCCGCTCCACGTGTTCATTTCCGAGTTGATTCGACAAAAGGAAATTGAGTTTTGAGAGAGAATCCTGAAATTACTATACTATACTATAACTATACTATACTGATAGCACCTCCATGGCTAATGCAAATGCAATGCAATGCATACGAAAACAACGGATTATTGTACCGGCGTCACTGTGTAAAATTGCAACGGTATGGTATAGACAGCCCCTTATGTTTGAATTTTACCAGGTCACATTTTTGTATAATGAAAGGCAACCTAATCTCCACAAGAAAAAGTTGCGAAAGATAATTAAAATCGTCCTAAGCGTCCGCGTCCTAAGAGATTGTCTTGCTCGCCGCCAGCGAGTCAAGGCAACCATCAGATCCATATTTCCGATTATGGGTGTCTTGCTTGGTGAGACGACATCCGTCTGCCTACAGTACATGTTAGACGAAAGTTTGACTCAAAATTGCATGATAATTAAAAATTTTAATGAATTAATTTCCTGCCGTACGTTTTATGTTTTCTAAAACTTGTGGACGGAAATTTTACTTCAGAAACACTCAACATCATGCTACACATCAACAAGTCATACGCTCTGCTTGGGTGGTGCAAATATTATTTTAGCCGTTGATTTTTTCCTCAGGATTTATGTAAGGTCGATTCCCCTGCCCAGCAAGGGAAAACTCAGTAGACAAAATCCTCATTAGGGGAACACCATATAAGTGCTTATCTGAAGGATCTAATCCTCAACACAGAAAGAAATTTCGCGGATAATTTTATTCATGGATTTTGCATTTTTATACAAAAAACTGGTTACCATGACCATGACTACGGAGAACTAAGAATCTTACAAAAACCCTTATAGTTATTTGTGGACCACCCGACCCAAAAGACCTATCTAAAGAAAGGTCTGAAACGGAAGGATGTATTCATGAATTTGAGACGGAAACCTTGTCCGGATTTGGGAAACCTAATGGAATTGAGGAATAGAAAGTCAAACGTCGTCCCTAAAGGACGTCCGTACATGCATGCATACACGGGCTGTCGAGCTCACAAATCACAATCAGGAGCTCCAGCTTCAGCGCCCACCTAGCTCTTTGGTCCTTCGATCCTTTCCTACTGTACTGTACTGTACTGAAATGTCAAAGCCCAAAGTGTTCTCTTTTCTCTCTTCTGTAAGAAAACATCAAAAGCCTGCTCTGTCCTGTCGCTCCCATACCATCCTCTCACAAATATCCCTATATACATGCATAAAAATGTGTCGTTGTCGTTTGATGGATATTCAAGTACACAACAATGCCATCCATGTACTATTACTACGTCGTAGTCCAAAAATGGCGGCAAATTCAAAATCTAAAGATCCCCACAAAACAGTGGACATATTTTGCTCATGACTTCAAATTTTCATACCAGAAAGGGAAAAAACCTTATGGAAATTTACCCACTTAATACTGCTAAAAAATATTTTCTCCACCTGCGGGGAATCGAACCCGTGACTAAGAAATTCCAGTCGGAGCCTTGTACCACTATGCTGTGACGACCCTACGACATATATAATATTATACTGTATTATGCACTCGGACTCATATTTCTATTCTACATAAAAAATATCTTTGAACTGGAATCGACCACACATGACAAAACAGAATTGGAGAAAGGAAGGGCAAGCCAGCCAAAGCTTCCTTTTATTATTTCCTTTTCCTTTTTTATTCCTGCAGAATTTTATTTCAGGAATCTTTAGTTCTTTTTCTACAACTATGACTGTATTTCAATAGAATTCTAAAAAAAATTGTGTACTCACTCAAGCACAAGCTTAACACAGCGTATAGTGGAGAATTCTAGACTCCATTATAAATGTACGTAGTACGTACGCGCTATGAATTTGAGTAGCGAGTCGTGGAAGGAAAACTTTGACGAATTCTGGAACAAATGATCATGCTCATGCTTCCTTGATTTCCCTTTCGATGAAATTCTCAATTCTACAAGTTTGTGTTCTTGCATTGCTTGCCCTGGCTGACAAAGACGTAGACGTGGCGTGATAGATTTTGACTATGAACTTTACATTTGAATTTGAATTTGCATATACGCTCCGATAATTATTGAAACTTGAGAGTCCTTTAGAAATTTGATAGTTTTGAAAGTTTTGGTTTTGGTTTTGATTCTAGGCGTAGAAACAAAATTGAGGAAACTATTCTCTCTATCTCTCTTGTCGTGACATTTCTAGAATCTAGAAATCTAGAAATCTATGGACTCCTAGCCATATTATCGGAATGGCTATGAATCCTGATGTGAATGAGGGAAAAGAACTAATGAACGTAATTATGATTTATGAGGATTTTAATGAGACAAACTTTTCTAGTGTGTGCTGGCATGCACAATGGACGTTCGTACGTACGTACAGGGTGGTTCATAAAACAATGAACATGCCACACCGTATTGTATTAAGTGCCAGTAGTTTGGATGAGGCAGGTGTACGTCGTACGTGATAATTAAAATTTAAACAAAGAAATGGATTATCTGCATGGGAAAATTATTTGAATGGAATTTGTTTTGTTTCCGTGCAGTCTTTCAAACTTGCTATTGTTTATTACTACTACCAAAATTTTAATGAGACGAGTTTTTTATAACCTGGATCGTAGTTCGTAGTAATTCATGTAGAATACATTTAAGGGGGCGAACGTTTTTCGTACTTTTTCAAACATGTTCTTAGAAAAGTGTAATTGTGTGCAAATACATGTTTTTTTTTGTAAAACATACCTCTTCAAAAATTCATATATAATTTTCGTCGGAAAACCCAATAAACACTGTACGTATGTATATGTACAGTAAATATTTATGAATCGCCCTCCGTGTACAGCACACATCCTACAAGCGCATTAACAGTTGGATGGAGTCACGTTCAAAAATAATATGAAGAATAATTGAATTCCTTCCTTTCCTTCCCAATTTTCTCGTAATATTGTACGTGCATTTTCTCAAAGTCTAACAAGTGTGTCTCTTTTCTTCAATTCCATGCAATTTCCTAGAAAGACGTGTTTCAGAATAAAAGTGAAGAAAATAAAAATAATAACAAATGTATGTATTTTAGTTTTCTTTTTCTTATGCACTGACTGAGTTGTTATTTTCTATTTTAATTGGCGTGTATTACATCAGGATTCTATGTTCGTAGAAAGTTTACAACAACAATTTGCAAAATTTGTGTACACCTGTTAAATTATAATTGTTACGATTGATTTGCAGTCCCTCATGGTACAGGGTGGTTCAATACTGGGAAAAACACTTAGGCATAAAAAACTTTCTTAAAAGGAGGCACAAAATTATGAACCACCCTGTAAAAATCCTGAACTTCTTAGAGCGTCATTCCATATCCATAGTAATCGTTCATGTTCGACTGCCTACGAATTCCCATTTACCAGACCAATCAATTTTGGTAAACCTTAGAAAAATAAAAAATTGAAAGGTCAGAGGAGATTGACACTGAGGAACTCAACTGAAGCCATCCAATTTATAGCCCTAGGTATACACTCACCATCACAGTCCCATCACGTGGTTCCATAATGGCAAAAGTTGGGTAGGTACTCGTGTAAACTAGTGTACTAGGAACAAGGAGATTGCTTCCGGAAAAACTTTTGATGGGCAAAATTAATTAGCCCAGACGCAGACGAACGGACGGACGGTTTCCTGCGTGGTGCTTTAGATTTGCCTTTGCAGAAAGTTCCTGCCATGCCGTGGAAAATAGAATGAGACAAGTTTTGTTTTATTTGAACGGAGAGTTTGCATGAGTTTTGTGTGATGTACATGTTAATGTAAATCTGAACAGATTGATCTACCCCGGGGGGTTGTTTAATTTGAGAAACTGTCATTTCCAAACAAGGCGCGCGGACTTCAGAGCACAAGAGTCCAGACAGAACTGTTTTAGCCATGTCATGCCTACCCAGCCAACCATTCGCATTCACTCCCCAACTAAAAGTGAAACATTTACATTGGAAAATCACAGTAGGGGGCGGAGTGTTTCACAACTAATACACGCGGGGTGTATTGTACAAGGAGTCAAAACAAAAAGCACCGTGCGCGCTATTAATAAAATCTCTAGCTTTTAATTCATTGATTTTCTTAAGTTTTCTGAAGAAAAAATTTGGTGAATATTTGTAAATGAAGAAATACACGTAAAAGAGAAGAATAAAATATTTTTAGTTCAGTTTAGTTGGTGGGATGGCGTTGCATTTCCATATGCATGGCGTGGAAAAATTTAACAAGAAATATGGGCAAAATTTTCCAAAATAATGAGGCCTAATTGGAATTCTTTACAAAAATATTATCAAACATCGTTAGTTATGAACCACCCTGTACACAAAATGAGAATTCCTAGTCCACATTAAATTTATAGAGAAGAAGTGAGAGGTGACCTGACATTTGATTCCTGTGAGTGAGTTTCCTCTGGGTAGACATGAGTTATTAGAATGTCCCCGGGAGGGGAAATCTGAAACACTAATGGAGCAGAATCATAGTGTATCGTGTGTTATCCTTAAAAGCTCAAATACATCATACAGATACGTGCCAACGGAACTACGCGTTACAGCTGCAGTAGTGTACGATGTAGTACGTATTACGTTTACGTGTCCCAAATTTGAACCCCTCGAAATGTTCGTGTTCAAATCATGCACTAACACAAATTCACAAGAGATTCGTCCGCTTTTTTTAGTGAAATACATTACATAACAATGCCCGGGAACTAAAAAGTATTGTCTGACACATAATACGCGATTAAATGACGCGTACTTCCTTTTCCTATCAGATTAATACGTACTACTCGTACCCTCGAGTCACAGTCAGGTATTTGATACTTCGCGTCATAAGTAAGTCGTAGGTGTATCTGTAGTATGTAGTCTGTAGGCGGGAGATTTAAAAAATATCATGTACTTAGGAAACTTAAGTCTGGCGCGGGCGGAAGATCACTTATATCAATTGAATTCTAAGAATCAATGGTGTAAAATTTAATGCAATAGAATTTAATCCACCATTAGCCATTAACTGTGTGGGATGGCGCGTGCGGTGTATCATGTTCTCTTCAAAGAATTTTTTGTTTTGCTGACTAAGGAAATAACTAGATGGCAGACAATTACTAGTGTATACCCGATTGGACGGGACACGTCAGTATTGGTCAGCCCATGCGAAATATGCGTTCTACATGGAAAATTACAAAACGAGCAACGACGCAAAAAATAATTGACCCTAATTAGAGAAACATGCCAGAAATGAGAACCGAATATGAATCCTTATGACTAATCAAAAATTTAATCATTTCTATGCGTCCATGTTAATTTAAATTTTACCGCGACCTAAATTCATACCAGTGTTTTGCATTTATTCCTACCAATGCATTGCAAGGGACAAAGATGTGTTGTGTTGTGTAGTGTAAGTGATTCTTTTGATGTTTTACGTATTCATATTCATATGTATTCCTTCCTACCGTATCCGTACAGTTTTATTAGGTCGTCAAACAAATCATGGATGAAAATTGAAAACAAAAACCTTTATTAGCGTATAGTTTCTGAGTCCTTGCTGATTTGTTGTTTTCCTCCGACTGACTCAACTCAAAAACTTGTGTTTTCAATTTGAATTTGAAGTCGCAATAGCATATAGGAGAGTGCAGTGGTAACTTTCCTTTGTTGGGCTTCTTCAGAATTAATGGAAATGCTGACTATATGCTGACTCAACTCAGGTCATGTCATGAATCACAATGTGGTATTATTCTTCTGATTACCATGGCCATGTACACGGCTACGGATCTTACGTTCTTGGCAGTGGTCGTATCAATTTCAATTTTTACATTGTGGGCCCTGGGCCATGTCTACTTCAAAAATTTACCTCAGGAATACAGGGGCATAGTCAATAATATTTGGCCACTACGAGAACCGCCACTGCTGAATAGCACTTTAAGTTGTACTCCTCTCGATTTCCCTAGATGATTATGTTTACATTAGAGAATCTACCTACCTACCTAGATTTTAGATTTCTTCAAAGAATTTGAAATCCATGCAGACATTGGATCCGTAGCGTACAGTACAAATGCGGACATTTCATTTCCATACAATAGGAATAGGAAATACGGCTTCCATTCCAACTATATGGGCACGTATCATATCATATAATTCTGATTTTCCTCGTTGAAACTTAATCTGACGTTCCATTTTCAATTCTAGTCACTCTAGAGAGTCAAACCTTCGTCAGTTTTGTTTTAAACAATCAACTCAGTCAGTTTACTTTGAGTTCTGTCTCTCATTCTCAAACGGAGAACGCAATATTCTCTGACATAAGTCTTCTGGCTGGATTCAATCAAACTTTGGACAAAGTAAAGTACATATAATATACAAATATGTACGTACGTATCTCCGTCGCCCGCCAATCCCACAATTTTATTCAATGTTCTTCTTGGTGGTTCAAAACTGGCAGAATATGCGCCGTCCACATTTCCAAACAAAAAATTCAAAGCGATTTTTTTTTTTGCAATAGGAAATAATAAATGCACGTTATCACACATGTACGCAATGCAAGAATTTTGTACCACCCTGTACTTTAAATTTATTCATATTTTATGAAACCCAGTCAAAAAATCCTCTTAAAGTTGAAGTTGAAGTTTGATGTTTCACTTCAACCTTGAATTTCTCATTGTCGACAATATCCAGATGTGAAAAAAATACTGCGACGTTAAAATGGAAAAAAAAATCCCTTCCGAAAAATATTATACGTGGCCAATTCGTGGGAACCATACAGTAGTTAATTAGTGGGCGAATTATGTATTTTTCATTTTCATAACATGTTGTGTATTACTTAATTAAGCTCTAAGAATTCCTTCCATGTTGTATACACTATTTTCTTAATTAACGAGCTGAAGCTGAAGCTCACTCAGATGTTTAAATTTCATTACCAGTATGAAATGAAGAGACTCTTAACAAAATAACTTTTAAACGTTTCACATTTCCTAGGAAATTTTTACCCGGGTAATTTTCCACTCTTCTTTTCCTTTGGCTTCGGGCTTCAGTATATTTACGGTGCACGCAGTGCAGATGTAGCGGTTTCCCAAGATCCGCATCCGCCGCAAGTTTTCTCAGAAATGTAAAATGTAAATAAATGTGTCGTGGATTGCATACGAAAACGGCTTGGCTGGCTTGCTCGCTCACTGGCGTATGTTTATGGAGATTCAACTGACTCCTTTTGTTTACTTTTGATAATGAATACTTTGCGTAATACAAAACCAGAGCACGTATTAATTTTCTACACTCAGAAATTAGCGCAAAGAGTCTCCGACTCATTTAAATGCCGTACGTGCCAGGCAGGAAAGGAAACATACAAACATATATACATATGCGATAGTGCGGGCTATGCGGGCATTTCCATCAAAACATGGAAATCCACGCTCCAAATGACATTAATCATTAGTTGAGTGCGTGGCAGGTTCTACTACGATATAGAAGAGCAGAGCTAGAGCTACTCAAGATCCAAATCAGAATTTGAGTCTCAGGCTCACAAGGGAATCCGTATGCGTGCTCTCTGACAATTTAGCATAGTGGTCTGAGTAGCTGGCTTATTAATTCGATGAGATCCCAGGTTCAATTCCTACTCGTTCCGACTTTTTTGTTGTTTTATTTGACCATTTTTGCATGTGAAACTGTTTCCTTGTCGGTAAATCTGTGCAGAATTCATTCTTCTTTATCCTTGGAGAGTTAGTTCTGTGTAGGACAAGACAGGACAGATTCCCTTAATGAAAATAAATCCCTGGTGACAAGAAAGTGGAGACCGGTCGGGAATATCTCATTACTTCATCATCTTACGCCACCCAATCCGGTCAAATCCTTCTACTCAACTACATCATCCTATCCAATGCACCCTTCACTTCACTACAGTCCACACTTCAGAGTCGTCTCTACACGATTTTATGTGATGAGCTGAGATCATGTCCGACTCAGATTCAAATTCTAATCATCCATATATTCAACATACAGTACAGTACAGGGCGGTTCATAAACAATTACCCATAGAAAAAATATTACCCTTCATTGGCATTGGGATTCTTATTTTCTTAATTGGAAAATAATTTAAGAACCACCCTGTACTGCACGGTACAGTGTGCGACTGTATTAGGTTTCCATTGGGGCACAAAATTAATCTAGTCATTTAATATGCCTGTACAGTACAGTACAGTACATGGGACATTTGGATGCATGAATGCCTTATCCCTGACTCTGATTATTTATTCGTGTTTTCTTCTCCATTTCATTCCTTTGCATTTGCTTATTTTATTTTATTTGAATTCTAGGAGAGAGAAAAAAACAGAGAGGAAGGAAATGAAACGAGTTTCTTTCTATTTGATCTCAATTTCACTTTCACTTTCACATTTCGTCAACAATTTACTGGTGAAAGGGGTTGGAGTGTAACGAAATCGATTCTCCTTCCTTTTTTTTCTCGTGTGGTGTATTCATCCATATTCCGATTCCGATTCCTTTCCCGTACGTATCGGAGTAAGTAACTGATTTATTTCTTTTCATCATTCATTTCAAAAATGCCCAGCTCCTGCCTACTCCAAATTCGACTTCGACTTCGTCTCCTAATCTAATTTGCCGATTGGATTGCATCAAAAGAAGAATTTGAATTTTTAGCAAAGCTCAAACTCAAAGCCAGCCAGGCTAGGGTTGTAGGATGGTTAGGGATTACAGTCCCGGTTTTTACTATCTTAAAAAATTCGGTTTCTAAAAATCCGTACGGAATTCCTGGGGTTCCTTCGGAAATCGCGCATTGAATGAATTAATGTAGCCATTGCAATTTTGTAGGGTGTACCCTGGGGTCAATGAACCAAAGGCGAAATGTCGAACAATCAGTTTTTTTGTGCCGTCAGAGGACTCTGTTGTTAATAAATAGAGATTAACACACAATATTGCGTAAATTTAATTCTACATGTGTCTGGAAACTGTAAAATATTTCCGGAACACAAAAAAACCAATAAATCCATATTGGAATCCCTAGTTTCAATATTTCCTTAGGTTTTCTGTCCTACTTGCTACTCGTCCTCCAATTTCTCCTCAGGCTCACTTCAAAGAAAGTTTGGAAAAAGTCAGTCAGTCCATGCATAGCTATAGGGCTATCCCATGCAGTCAAGGAGGGGTTGTTGGAGTATGCAATGTATGCGAGTAGTTACGGATGGAATTTGCAATGTGACTCAAAAATATTCAATATGAAAGACCCAAGACGTTCAGTAGAGATAGGGCGAGGATTCACATCAGCAAATAATACTCGCCAAAAATTTACGATCTGCAATCTGCATCCGCAGTCCCTCAGGCAATCACCGTTGCGGTGAGGCTGTGCATGGCTACTAGTTTCCTTATGTATTTTTTCACACAATGATTTGTGACAATCCAGTCCGTCTTAGGATGTTGAAATGGAATAAGTTGATCACTGCATTGCATTGCTAAATTTTTGTTCCGATTTTCTGGGGTTTCTTTGAGGCATTAATTTCCTTGATTTCTTGGCAACAGTCTGGTCTGAACAGTAAAGGATTTCTGGAATCCGTGTCGTGTGTCTAATGTCAGAGTGCATTAGCGTCATTTGGAGTGGAAATGTCCGTCGTAATTCGATTAATATTTTTCTCTCCATGACATTTGTCATTCAGGTCAATTCACTCATTTGTCCAACCCAGTCCTTCCCATTGGGAATTAGCCAACTAAATCATACTGTTATGCGATAGTCCGTCCACTCTACATTGCACGTGCTGTGCACTCGCCCACGATTGCGATTGACCGGTGAGCTTATTGCATTACAGGGTGGTTCATAATATTTGATCGACTCCATTCGGCCCAGCATGGTAATAATGAATAGTGACAATATTGGCAATATCTATGAGCCACCCTGTAATAAAAACCGTACGAGTATATTATTTAGTGTCGCGTGGCGCGCGTGGCGTGCAGGAAATGGCTCCCGGAAAGCAGAGTGACAGACAGGCTCACTTAGGATTAGTCGTGAGTTGTGCAATCTGGGGATAATCTAATGACAATGAATGTCTTTTAATTTCCCTCTTCTAGGAGCAAGAGTAAGAGCTGGACAAGGAATGACAATGACGACGACGACTTCGACTACGACGAAGACATGCAGGAAATGATTGAGAGACCAAATTCTGGATGGGAGCAGTAGATTTAGACATACGTCTCCAAACAACGACTCCTCCCACGCCGAGACGCTAGAACCAAATTTGACACCATTCAGAAATCTTATCACATAAATAATTATTCAAAAATAAATTACTACCAATCATCTGGAAAAATTAATAGAAGGATAAGGAAACTAACCAGCCTTGAGAATTTGGAGATTTTATCAATATCACGATTAAATCGAAGTTGAAAATTTGAAATTATTCGAAAAAAGTCAACAGTTAAGAATTCGCAAAATTCTATCAGAAAAATTTTTGAAAGGCCCGCGATAATTTAAAAAAACGCGAAAATTTGAAAAAACCAGCGAAAATTTGAAAATCGGAAAATTTCATTACCAAAATACACGCTCAATATTTTAAAAAATCTGAACATTCCGTTACACGGAAGGACCAATCAATCCAATGGGAGACTACGAAAGAATTCGATTGGTGACCCTCGGTGGATCATCCGTTGGGAAATCCGCCATTGTGAAACGATTCCTACATCAAACGTTTACTGAAAAATATCGTGCAACAGTTGAAGATTTGTACAATCAAGAATACGACTTTGGTCAAATCACACTAAAAGTAGATATTTTAGACACAGCCGGTGATTCCCAATTCCCAGCGATGAGAAGACTCTCTATTGCCACAGCCCATGCATTTCTCCTCGTCTACTCTGTGGACTCATCCTTGTCCTTTGACCTCCTCAAGGTTTGTTTTGAAGAGATAAGGGAACAGAGGTCAGACTACCAAGACATTCCCATCATCATTGCTGGGAATAAAACAGACATTGGGTGTTTTGAAGTGAGTCCAGGGGATGTTCAAGAGTGGCTTTCTACGATGCCAAAATTGAGGTAATCATTTTCTACTCCTTCTTTCACAAAAGGCTAAGGGTCCTAATATAAAAATAGGTTAGGATAGGATGTACAGTACAGTAACAGTACTCGCGCGTGAGCAGGCAAGACACCTACTACTTTTTTTTCTAGTTTTGGCTGCTTTTTCACAAGGGATGGCGCTTGGGTGTCAAGTTACAAAATTATTGCTACATTAATTGGCAAGTCAAGGTCAGGGAAATCTTCGCGCTGTTTTTTTTATGGTGCTTGGAATGTACGAGAAATAACGCAACTTAACGCTGCGTAATGCCTAGTTCACAATACGAGGCACATGCGCCTTGCGTCTGCGTTGATGTGCGTCCAGGCCGCACCTCTCACCGACGCAGGAGTTGCGCAGAAGCGCGACGATTCCCATCAAACGCGCGTCGGACGAGAGAATTTCATACTACTTCTATTGAACGCAACGCACAGAAGTTAAAATATTTGAACTTCCAACTTCGCGCGTCGGACGCACGGTTTGTCCGACGCACGTCGCGGACGCACGTCCGAGACGCAGTCCCGTTCACAACTGGACGCAGACGCAGAAGCACCAACTGTGCGAATTCGCATGCGATGTTGGTATTGTGAACCAGGCATAAGAAAAGAATGCGATTGTCACCCCATAGATGTCCCTCTTGAGCGAATGATATGATGCGGAGAAGTGTCGTTCCTAATAATATCGATGGTAACGTCGTACACTTATAAGAGTGAGCACACGCCTTGCCACGCCATGACGGCCACGGCCACGGCGAGGAAGTAAATCCTATTATTTAGTCCATACCCTGTGAATTCAATTAGAGTGCATGGAAGGATTTAACTCGTCTGTCCGTCTCTCTGTCCGCTGTCTATTTCTTCGTCATTCATTCTTTAGGCAAGGGGTTGGTTGGTTGTCGTCAATCGTCAATTTGTACATGGACGTCCGACGTCATCCCATTGTCGTCGTGGCTCCATCCATAGATGAAATGGTGGCTTAAATTTTTCTTATATACCTGGAGAAAATAAACTCATGACGTGAACGGTGAACGTTACGTGACTTCAGCCCTAAATCCACTCGGCTGGGCCTTTGTCCATTTAAATACAGGGTGGTTCATAAAAATTGTATGCACAGGGTGTCTCGCTTTCTATTTCGCCACTTCTAGTGTAGTATTCTTGTAAATTGCGGGAATTCTGATGAATTTTTATTGACCATGATTTTGGCTAAAAGTAATTAATTAGAACGTATGTTATGATCCGCCCTGTAGAGTACAATACGTCACGTTTACCTCCCAGCATTCTGCATTCATAATTTACAGAATTCCGTGGAAAACGTACAAAGTACGTAATCCTGAGAAAATTGCATGGATGGGTGTTTAATTCTGAATTAGAATGTCTGTTCAGTTTCTGTTCACGAAACGGAGGGTTTGAGTTTATTTATAAAGGATTTTGCAACTCGACATTTCGGACTGACGGTAAATAAGGGAAAGGGTAACCTCAAGAACTGACGAAGGCTTCATGACGTCAACAGCACTTGCCATTTTCACTTTGTTCTATTTTTACCACTACTATTGCACTGCCACACTCTTAATGTCTATTTGAGGTACTTCGTACGTAATACAGAGGGTAAAATTACAAATTCAGAATTTTCATTCATTGTAATCATATCGGACGGAGCTCAAAAACTATTGCGAAATTTTCAGATTTTATTATACACGCGACACCTAAAAACACATTGAATTATGACCGATGAAGCGCCTGAGCGCCCATATATCCTGGCAGATTCAAATGTGGCTGACTTTCACCACTTTCTCCAAAAGAGTAATGGAGAAAGTCCTTGTGTTTAACAGAACACAGAAATCTATTGAAGTCACAGCACCTATTCGGTCATTTGCAGTACATTTATATTTGCATTATTACTTTCTTTTTGTGCATTTCTATTTCTAAATTATTCTCCTCGATTATTATTCCCTAAGATTTTGGTATATTTGATTATTGATATGATATGATTTGATATGGATTATTGATTATGGTGAATTTTGATTTAATGTATTGTGTATGTCCAGCTTGTTCATTTAAGTTCAATTTTATAAATATTTTTATACTGCAATTTTGTTAGTAGGACATTGTACTTATGTACAGATACCTTACACATTCTTGAATAACCTTACTCAATAAAATTTAACATGACATTTGTGTTGTTTTGCAACTTCGCTTGACAGATAGGACAAGATGAGGAATTCATAAATTCCATGGAATTTATTAAAACTTACGTTCGTTCCTTAGCAATACTTTTATTTTTGACATAAAAGTTTTCCTTTATAGCTACTTTACTTGTTTTGCTTGAAAATTGAATAATTGCAAAATATGCAAATTCTACATATTGCTTTGACTGCCTGCTGCTGCCGCTCACACGTAAATCTTCACCGCAGCAAGAGAAAGGAATTGAGAATTGAGTTTCGTCTTTCTGGAATTCCACGGAACTACACTGGAATTCCAATTCCATGAATTTAAATTCAAAATAGTTTTCCTACAGTTCCTAGTATGTTAAGCTGAGATAGGAAATTGGACGGAGCATCCAAAACCAGCCAGGACCAGGAGTACAGTATGAGCGCGGTAGTTAGATTTTCCTGAGAACTCAATTAGAACGTCAGACTCAGATTAGATATCTGAGATCAAAGCTAAATAACAAAACTACTAAACATGTCTGTCTGTCTGTCTCTCTGTCTAAAAGTTTTGGACAGGAAGTAAAACGCACGCAAATAGATACAAACAATCATGAACTTATACACGGCCAACGGTACGGTCGTGTGAATCACAATTTACAGGGTGGTTCAAAACTGTGTACAATTTTTATGCACATAATAACGTAAATAAACAACACCCATTTTGATTTTGCCCACACCTTAAAAAATTAAAATTTTGAAGAACGGAAAATTCCTTAGGAAGAAATTCATCCTAAATGACTTGAAATGCGCTATTCATTTGCATATTCGTAATGAAATTTTTTTATGACCCACCCTGTAAAGGTACGACTGAACGGTTTGGTATTCACAGTATTCAGAGCTAGCTAAACAAAGAAAAACTTTTTTTTCGAGGAGGATTGGATAAATTTCGTTCCGTCTGAAGTTTTAGTTGTTTTTCTCACACTACTGTATAACCAAAACTACGAGACAAACAATTTGGAATAACAAGTGCGGAAGACGATGTACGAAGAAAGGGCAGGGCAGGACAGGGCATTTGGCATTTGGGAATTATTCCCACGTTAACCTAACCTGAACTATCATCAGGTTATATTACGTTACGTTACGAATGAACGCTTCAACACAAAACCAACTCAACAACTATGCAACACTCACACAACACTTGTTTTAGTTTGACCCTTAGGAATTTTTAATTAAAAACTTTATGGGATCTCAATTCCAATCCGCTAACTTACATTTATCGGTTGGCATGGATAGTCTAGTTAGCACTAAAAATTTGCAAATACCTATGTACAAAAATGACCAAGAAATCCAGGACATCTCGCTCACTGCCGAAAATCCTTATAATTTATTCAGAATTTTAATAATAAAATCATCAATTATTGTCAACCGGCAAATTCCGAATACCAGGCACTGCGAAATGATCAAGGGCTGCATGTGCCAGTCGAAAATAAAGGCTCATAGTACAATGTCGTGTCATTTGGACGAAAGAGACATTTTTTTTTATACAATTGCCTTATGTCTTGTTACTTAGTCGAAGACGTACGTACGTGCACACGAACGTAGGTGACGTTTGGCTGTGAAATAGAGTCAGTCTGCTCAGTGGGTGAAAGAGTAAGAGTCCATTATCCTATTAAGGTGAACCGCGTGAACGATTTATTGATGAATCGACCCATCGATTAGTGGAATGAGAATGGGAATCGTCATCATCAGACCAAACCAGACCAGACCACCGCACTGCACTGCACTGCACTCTTCTCTGGGACACATGAACATGAACGAGTCTAAAGTCTTTGACCTTTCACAATTCACAGCTCCAATTTCTTTTCTTAAGTTACGTGTCTGTGTCCCCTTCTTTTGTCTTATGCGCGGTTAGCACTTTTAGCATTAGGCAGGTTAAATAGACAAAAGACACTAAACGTTAGTTGATTAGGTTAGATGTCACCAGGAAACATCATGGGCTGATAATGAGTATATTCGAAAACACTGCGAGATCAGCATCGTTGAAATTTTCCTAAACGTTTTTTTGTTTTGAATCTTAATTGTTCAAAATGTAATAAGAAAAAATTTCCTACCGACGTGGCGTTGTTCACAACACCTGTAGTGTGGTTGGTGGTCGCGCGTGCCTTTAATTACATCCGCATACCCGGGATAGCAGTCTCACCACAACACTAGAGTTCATTAATTACAGAACACATGCGTTATTTAATTAACGTGTTGGAGATGAAATGAAATAAAACGGAGTGGGTGGGAATCCACACTCCACAAAACCTGGACTACTCTGTAATTTACATCCCGACTGGGAATTAACTAAATTCCACTGCACTGTTCGCTGTTCCAATGCATATGTCTGTAGTGACTACAGTAGATTTTAATAAACTACAATTATTACGTTAATTACAAACTAACCTACGCCTACACTAATTAGTCAAATGCAGTCGCAGTGGAGTAATTAATTACAGGCAAATGGCTGGAAAACACCCATACATACTCCATAGGCAGTTATTTTGTTAAACACTTGTAATTTCTTATGGCTTACTTTTTCATACAGCGCAAGCGATTGGCAATTAATATGTTAGAATTAATTTTTGTAAAATTTGAATGCTATTTTTTTCTAATTTTTGAACAGAGTGAAAGTCCTGGAGTGCTCAGCAAAGGAGGATCCTGCCTCCGTGTCCCGCCTCTTCCGCTCCTTCCTTCAACTCTCCAAAATCCCGATTCAAAGTGATGACGGTGGACTGAAGAGAAGGGCAAGTGCCTATGTGAGTAAATCTAGGAATGGTTCACCAACCCCTAAAGGGGACCCCCCTTCAGCCCCTCCTCAACCCACGAAAAGCCAATTCCTAACCACAGAGGACACTTCTTGCTCCGGGTCCAAATCCAAACCAAGGAGTCGGAGTCTTATTAGACGCTCTAGTAGAAAAGCCAAGCAACAAGTCAGAGATGCTTCAGTAGGTGGACCCACTGACTGTAACATTAACTAGCCATAGCCAATCAATCAACAAATCAAGACAAGCAAAAAATAAAAAGGACCCTGAACTATGAAACTCCCTTCAGTTGGCGGGAAATTTAAAAAAAATTAAAACTCAATCAAGTTAGATATTTTTACAGGGTGGTTCATAATCCCAAATGTATATCTTAATTTTGAATTCGCTGCATGTGTTATGAAATGTTATGAACCACCCTGTACAATGCAATGAAAAGAAATCAAACTGTGTGTGCATGTCAAGTAGGTCTGTATTGTAGGTTCGTAGCTAATGATTAAAATTACTACGGGACCATATGGGGGGTTAAAATTTTTTGAACCAGGGTAAGGTAATTAGCGTCCCAGAAAAATCGTCATTAAAAAAAGGAACAACACTTAACATAAATTCAGTCCGAACAGCAACGATGTAAAATTAATTAATTGTTTAATTAATTTATCTAATTATAATTAATGGGTAAGTATTGTAATATGTAGTATTGTAAAGTGAACTGAAAGAAAATGTTCTCAATTATAGTGTAATTAAAATCAAAATGAAAATATCAAATCAAATCGACGTTGAGTCAAGTCGTATAGGACCATGTGCAGAATTGTACGTATTCGTATTCAGATTATTTATTACAGGGTGTCTCAGAAAATGTCCTTGATAATCACTGCGTGAACAAATCTTACTCTCAATAATTTGTAGTCGGAATTTTATGAGATTCACAAAACCGACACAATTATGACCACAATTTATTGAAATAAATATTTTGAAAGGCAGGGATGCACATGCACATTTTCTGAGCCACCCTGTACTTCACCATACTAGTATTATTCGATGACATTATAAAATTTAACGTGAGTGGTACGTGTAAATGTAAGTGTAAGGTATAGATTTTTGATGTAGTAAAATGTAAACAAGTGCTAATGACTAATGAGTACGGTAGATGTTTCTATATCTATACATACATTACATACATAAAATACAAAATTCAGTAAACTAAAACGCAGCAGATTACTCTTCGTAAGTAAATAAGCTTATCTGGACGGGCACGAAGATAAAAAAACATGATCAGAGAGCGAAAAAAATATTATGACTATTATTATCAAAATCACTATACGTAAAGTAACAGTATTATTATGTGTACTTACAATGTCGTGTAATATGATACTACTATTATTATACGGTTCATTCAATGGTGACAAATAAATGGACGCCAAATACAAAATTTTCTGCGTAGTAATTCCACAAATTATTTCACTAGTTACACTACAGAGTAGCTCTTAAGTTTGACACAGAAATTCTCATTGGAGAGATCCAGAGATCGTAAAAAGAACAAAATGTCAACATTTCTTTGCAACAATATTTGTACATGTCAGTAGGATGGATTTGATTACAAATGGTGCCATAAGCTACCCACGTTCGAAGCGCACGGATGGGTTGTTGACGATATCCGAAAGAAAATATGTTTTTGAAGGTTTTTGACGAATACATGGCATCGTTTCGTAAATTATTTAGTAAGAACAAACACTCAGCTAGAAAGTGAGTGTAACCTGTGTTGATTCAGTACATAAAATATAACGCTAATCACAAATCAATTTTTGGCGCGTACTCCTTCTTAGAATTGGAGTTACCTTTTATTTGGTACAGGCGTTGGAATCTCCATAAGCCACGGGCGAGATAATTGATCACGTCATGATATTGCCTTTAATATGGAAGGACCTTATTATTAGAACTAGAACCAGGACGGGTAACATCTTATTTCGAATGGTTTTCATAATAGTCGGCAAGCTTGATAAACAAATAAATATATTTTTGTTGCCCCCAAGTTACACTACCCTCAGGGAAATGTGGAGTCTGTGAATTACTCTTTATCTTATCGTATAACTGATTAGGTATTTGACCGTTTCGTTGACAAGAGTGGACATGTATATGTCCGATGAGTAACCAATTCTCTCAACTCCGTCATTCCAATGAAATTGTAAAGCAGTTTTCATTCTAATCAATGGGAAGAAAAAGTAACAGGATCAAGTTGGTAAAATATATTTTAAATATTTATGAAACAGTATTTCATTCTAAGACTTATGAAATTTGATTCTTTAAGAAAGCTTTCTCGCCAAGATCAAGCACACGATTCTGTTACGAAAAGACAATATTTTGCTTAAATGGCGGAGGTGTCATCGCAGGAGGTGGATTTTGTGGGTGAGTTACAAGGATATGCAAAATACCAGTCTCATTTGTATTACTGAAAAGATATTGAATTATCGGAAAGAACACGTATAAACTTTACAAATGCTTAACTTTGGCACTCGAGAAAATCTTGAAAGTTAAAACTAGACATTATTAGACTAGACTTTAGAAATTATTAAATAAAAGTCGACGAGTTTGAAGGAGGTTAAGCGAAAGACCGGCTACATTTTTTGAGAGAAATAAACTTTGTTCAAGTTCTACTGCACGCCATTGTGAGTTTTCAGAAAAATGCAATGTAGCCAGAATATTTTATTACAGAATCGGTGTTACTGGGAACAGGTACTGAATTGTCCTCTGGTATTTTGTGGGTTTCTGAGTAAGAAAATAGAATAATTTTTTAAACGAAGACCATACTGTTTGAGTTCTTCTCATTACTCCACTATTTGAGATAATATTTATTATGGTATATTACAAAAACAAACCACTTGTCAAATTCCCCAAATAATGTGGTGAGTCTAAGGAGTATTGCTTACTGGAAGTATCTGAATAGCCTCATTAAACTCAATTGGTTCAGTACAACTCCATTCATCCCGTAATTGTACAGATTTAAATCATTTTTTCTTATTTGTGCATTTCCATAACATGATTATACTTGTTTAATACAGTGGAGGATAAACATGCACATTTCATCGCCCTTATTGCTAAAAACATTCAGAGCACACGGGATTCATGGCAGCTCATAATGAACGTGTTGCTCAGGAATTATAATAACCCACACGTAAAATCTCGGATTTCCGACCTACTGGGGAAGAACAAGGTATACAGAGCTGTCCTTCTTACAATAGTGGAATGGGTATCAAATGAAAGTTCGAATGCAAAGTTCAGCGTTCTCCTGGACACAGTTGGTCTTACAGAGTGTCGTTTATTAAGAGGTAAAATAGACAGAATTATATTCAATCATATTTACGAATGTCGAATACAGCATTGAGGAATAGCTTGAGCATTGATCTTTCGTTTTGATAGAATTAACGTTCTTGTGCCGCAGAAAGCTTAGCAAGGCAGAACGCCTCAGGTAAAAACGGACTAGTAACGTTGGTTACGTTGTAGTTCTTGACCACCTGAGCAATTTTTGTGAAGGATGCATTTCGAAAATCCACACAGCTTGGAACTTCATAATGTGCGAAGGGTCCTAAACGGTACTCACAGAGGCTCCTATATGCCAACCTGCGTATTAACAAGTCCGAAACTGTTGTCTCCAGAGAAGTTATTCAGGAGGTCAAGAGCTAGAAAATGTTGAAAACCTAATCGATTTTAACCTGGAGAATTTTGTCTTTCCTTATCTACGACAATCTTTAATACGTTTACCTTAAAAGGATAGAACAATCCAATATACCAATGTTTTATTGTGGTTGATTCTAGATAGACTGAATAACGCAAGAAACACAATTCAATATTTGCGAGATGGTGATGCTGGGAATCAGAATGTAGCTGTAACGCGAGAGATGCCGACGCGTAAGATTTGTACCGATAGCTAGAAATATATGAAAGCGAATCTTAAAATTTATTATAGTGCGTCCCGGAAAAGACTTAACTTACTTGGTTTGTTTTAATTTTGGCGTGGGTACAAGAAGTTATGTACGGTCAAGACAGATTTCTTCATTCAATACCACTATTTACTTTATTAAACGATTTTGAGTAAATAATTGGAAAATTTACCTTGAGTGTAGTGTAAACTTTTCTAACAACGCCGAAATAAAACAAATACCCTTTTCCTAGGACAGCTTGTATTTTGGAATACATTTGATATGTTAGTTGGAGTTTTAACCTGGACTTTAAATACATTTTGGAATCTTCTAGATAATAATAGCATTCCCGGGTCCCGATTGAGTGAGATGGACCCAACGAAAATAATTAATGGTTCAACATGGGTCGTGTCACTGGCAAGGAATTCTGAAGGGAATAGCCAACACGTATTCATTATACTGGAAGGAGTTGACGGAGAGAGAGCCAAAACTTATTTTATGGACTTCGTAGCAGAAAGTATACTAGATTTGGCACTTCCAGGAATCCGTCCTGGGAGAATCCGATTCTATCCTCGAGAAGGGTCATTAACATCCTCATTGTTGTACTCATGCCCATTGCAACTCTTGCAACTAGTCAAGGGTCAACAAACCAGTTATTCTTGTAATGTAGAAAGATCATTATGTGAAAAATTAGTAGAGAAAGTGAATGGGGCGGCGTCTACGGGTGCAGTTATGCCTCAGTACAATATATTCGGAGGTCAAAGTGTTCTTGCACGCTTTAGTGCTTTGTCATTATCCAATCAGGTTGGCCATAGTTGTCTAAGTTGGGCTTATGATCAATTGGAGCAATTGAATGACCCTGGAGTTAATGAGATCTTGCGTCAAGCAAAGGATGATTACCTCAGATACATCATTGCGATTCCAAGCAGAGCTTTGCCCACTTGATGGACACGAAAGTCAGTTGAAGACACAAGGATAGTCAACACGAGTAATTAATTAATTGGTATTGTAAGATGTAGTGAAGTGGAAAAAAATATTCTCAACTGTTGTGTAATTAGTTTAGCTAAAATGGAAAATAAATCTTCGTTAGTATACGTACAGGACTTTGCATTTGTTGAACTTGTATTGCAGGGTGTCCGAAAATACTTTCTAAACTCTATGAATCTATTGAACTCGAAAAGTATTCCATATTTTACGAGTTTCGCAAAGGCGACAGCAAAGGCGACATCAGAATAATTAGGACTGCAGTCTAATCTCTGTACAGTTAAATATTTTGAAAGCCATGGAATTTGAAATACATGCTTTTTGGGACACCCTGTATTTCAACGTATTAGTAACACTAGACTACTGCATACAATTTAACATGAGGTGTAAATTGACGTGGTAAAATGTACGCGCTAATGACTAATGAGTCTGGTAAATTGAAAACCTATAAATATATTGCATACGCAAAATTCAGTGGTCGGAAAAAATACAAAATCTTATTGTACGAAATACGTAACTATGACGTATGGGCTAGTCTTTGTAAGTGTAAAGTGAATCTGGGCACGAAGATTAAACAGAGCAAATAGAGTGAGCACAACGTGACTATTGTCAAAATCACGATACGTACTGTAACTCTATTACCCATTCCACACATTTTATTGAACTTCATTGAACACACTGGACATACACAACACATAAATTCAGAATTCACAAAAAACGCTCTAACTATGTTATATATTGTCTAATATTGTACTATGTAGTGTAAGTGTAATCTTATACTATTATTGTTTTATCGTTATGCATTATTTGACTATACGTTATTTTTGATTCAATTGCAACAAATAAATGTACGTCAAATATACAATTTTACACAATAATTCTACAAATTACTTGACTATCTTCAGAGTAGTTCTAAGGTTTAAGATATTTTGTCATGATTTATGTACACAAATTTTCGTTGACGAGATTCTGAAAGAAAACAAAAGAGAAATGCCTTCTTCGGAAGTGTCATTATCTACAAACAATAGACGCATCATAGGGGTTCAAGGGTTCATGATTTCGAGCAATTAATGTTTTTGCTGGTATTTCACGAAAACACGAATACCATGTCCATATCCTCATCACTCCAAAACAACAATCACGTGCTTATTATTCCCACACACATAGAGAATGGAGAACCGTAGTCGTACGTAATCCCCGTCATTTCGGCAAGTGAAATATACGTATTAATTGATACTGGTGGTAGGGGTAGGACATCTAAAAGATTGGTGTGTATTTTCTCTATAGAGACAGGGTCAATTTATTTGACACAAGTACAATGAAAACGATTAGATGCGTGCAAATAATTACGAATTCAAGGAAACTTGTGTCTCGATTAACTTTAAATTTCGGACTCATGCACTCTGTCACCACAGACCATATTATTTTATCCAATATTGAAATATTTTTACGAAACGTTAGACAGATTTTATCAATTTTGAAGTAGCACATTATTGTCTTGCTTTGACAAAGAAATGTCGAAGCATTACCATTGCGCGTTGCACAGACTAGATAATAGATCCCTTATTCAAACAGTCAAAATACCTACATTAAATTTACATATTACCCGCCCTCACATTTTGCTAGATTCCATTCAACCCTAGAAACCTGTTTCACAATTACCTCATACAGTCGATGCATTTTGACCACCAGCTCATTTTCCAGGTGAAGCTAGGTATACGAATTTCAATTCACAATTGTACATATAATGAGTAACCTAGGTCCCGAAGCTTGATAAAAAATAAATACTTTTATATTATTCACGAGCTCTAGAGTTACGAAGTCGGTGAGTGGCTTTCTCTCTAATCCAATCGTCCGCCTCATTATAGATAGGATAAGCCGTATGACCGTTTACTTGGGATGAGTGGACAAGAGTTCAGAGGAATTATTGAATTGCATCATCCGCAACATTCTAACGCATGCAATGTACTTTGCAAAGTCATTTTCATTCTAGTCAATATTTTGAACGTACGGATACGCACCACAAGGTTGAAAGAGAACAGGTCGGCAATGCACAAATATTTCTGAAATACCTTACGTTTCATTTATACGGTTTGCAAAATTTTGATTGTTTGAGAAGGCTTCTCCTCGACATTAAAAAACGCGTTCACGATTATTAGACCAGAAATGGCATCAGAACGAGAGGACTTTGTGGGTGAGCAATTAGTGCATGTAATATCTTATTGTTAGCTATACACATTTTCAATGGTTGTCGACAGTCACATGGTTTCAAATTCGGACAAAGAGTTGTGAGTGTGATTTCAATAATTTTTTCGAGTTTTTAATTACTCTTTTTAATTGCAAATATCTCAAGGGGTTTCCGTTTTTGGGGTACGTATGTTTTTGAGAGTCAGTCAAGGAAGGATGCTAAGGTATCAACAGGAGGTGAGAGTAAGGACGATTAACCTGGTTTTTAAATATTAGTAATTCTTGATTTTTCTCACTTCTCATTAGTGACTTAAGTCAACAAGCCATTCATAATATGTATATTTCTGTGGTTCAAAAAGAGATGGATATGACTTTCAGTTTCAGAAATAGCTTTTCTTGAAGTCATTTTCTCTACAATAAAAGACGGGTCATTTGTGATTACTTTTTTTTCCACTCGGAATACTAATTTGGATGAAAGTGGGCGTGAAACAAGGATTAAAAATATAAAATTTTACATTGGATGAATTTATAACGTTGTAGTTTGTCATGTATCTCTTTAGATTAAGAACACCAACCATAATTTTTACAAGACGATAACATTTTAGTAGACATGGTTTAGTTCATTCTACTATCATGGTTGAATGAATAGTACATTCACTTCGTAATTAATTTATTTCCATGATTTTGATAAGTCTGTTTATGACATTTTCAATTTTAGTGGAACAGTGCCATTTTGCGGCCATCGCAGACATAGTCAACACTATTCCGCGTATGTACGATGAATGGATGAGGATAATGGGATCCTTATTAGCAAGAACTAAGAATGCTGCGGTCAGGGACCAAATTAATCGGCTGCTGAAGCAGACCTCAATCTATGAAGCAGTTGATTTAACCCTAACGCAATGGATAGCAGATGAAGGAAAGCAAGCATTGTTTAACTCACTCCTGTCAACAATTCTACCAAAAAATCGAAATCTAAGAGGTAAGAGAATACAATTTTTCATATTCCGATCCTGAGACTGTGACGTTCTTGTACGATTGCTTCAGACGATTTCGAATTCTTAAAATACAGAAGTGGTCTCCCAATTCAATTTTTGAATTCGTTAGCACATTTATATTTTAAAATTACTTTTCTTCCAGACAAGCTGTATGAAGCCAGAAAGAAAATTCAAAGGGCGGGAGAAGCTAGAGGACCGAGGCAGGATGCCGATCTACAACCTCAAGGACTGAATCAGGATACGGATTTCCAAAGGGCGACCCCAAGGCGTAAGTTTTAAGCCAACAGAAAAGAATTACAAAGAGTGAAGCCTAATATTTATTGTATCATGAGTTGTATTTGATATGTTAGTTATTAGTGTGAACCTCACATTTAATTAAATACGGACAATTTTAGATAATAGCAACGCTCGTTCTCGATTGAGTGAGATGGACCCAACGAGAAGAATTGATGACTCAACATGGGTCGTGTCACTGGCGAGGAATTCTCGCGCGCAACACAACAATCAACATGTTTTCATTATCCTGGAAGGAATGGACGAAGGGAAACCCAAAACATATTTTATGGACTTCCGCGCTGAACGAGAATTGGATTTGATACGTCCAGGATTCCATCCAGGGATAATCCGATTCCATCCTCTCGATACATCAAGGACAGACTCATTTGTTTACTCATGCCCATTGAAACTCATGCGTTTAGTCAAGGGTCAACACACCAGTTATTCCTGTAATTTAGACAGGGGATTATGTGAGAATTTAGTGGAGAAAGTGGAAAGGGCGTCACTCGCCGTAGAACAGCCTAGGTACAATATACTTGGAAATAAGAGTGTTTTTGCAAAATTTAGTGCTCTCTTATTATCAAGTGAGGTTGGTCATAGTTGTTTAAGTTGGGCGTATCAACAATTAGAGGAATTGGATGACCCTGGACTAAATCACACATTGCACCAGGCACTTGATGTTCTTAGATTTATCATCGGGGTTCCGAGCACAGCAATGCCTGCATATCAATGGTTACGTAATCCATATACAGTTCTGATTGTGTTTGTCCTTGCATTGGGGATCTCGGCTATTTTTCCGAGGTGGTCATAAATCCTGTGCATGATTAAGTGAATTGAAAACGGGACATGTAGTTTCAAAAGATTAAATAAGATATTTGTATTTTGAACTTTCACGCCTGTTTCAACCAGGACACAGAAGTGTTGAATAAAAGTATGTTCTATGTTAAAATTCGTAGTTTTTTATGACTTCACTTTATTCAATTCTTGGGCAGTACTGATTGATTAGTAGTAGTTTGAATACACTCTCAAAATAGTCCATATTATCTAAACATTGTTGAGTTCTCAACATTTGATGTGGTGAAAAAATCAAACCGATAGAAAGGTTGAATGGCAAGCATTCATGCAGTTCTTGCCTGCATCAGTACACCATTGACTTGATTGATTCGAAAATGAATTGCCACAGTAGTGTCAGTAGAAAACGGTTTAGATGACATTCACATAAGGTTTACGCACATCATCATAATTTTCACCCATCTAAGTAATCAAGTGCCGGATGCACAGGAAAAATATCTTGGTCAGCTCTCCCATTTTGAAACGGTTAATCTAATCTTATTAAGTTTGTTTGTCCATTATCTCAGACACACGAATTTTTGCCACCAATGAAAGTGTCATTTGTCAGGAGCTAATCATATTCGCGATAGTATACATAAGCAATAGCGTACAAGGAACGTACGCTAAGTGTTGGTAGAGTTGACATTCCAGGCATATACTACTTTGAAGACCGGTTAGATTTGAGAAATTAAATCCCGATTTTTTTCCAAAATTTTGAAAAAAAAAGTACAATTTATCTCCATGGATTTTAATTTCACCTCTGGTCTCAAGTTCAATTCCAGATGGGATATCCTGTGATCCGGAGTAAGAAATGTCTGGATTAATTGCAAAAATACCCAGACTCAAGTACGTAGACGTATTTAAAAGAAAGTTGAATTATTTTTGTATGTTAAAAATACCTTTAAACACCATGTTTAATGTTTTTACGGCCATAATAATTTTGATACATCCACATCGTGAAATGAATTTTCCAGGAAAGCAGGACATGTAAAACAACTAAACAACCCATGACAATTTCCGTTTCAAAGCGGGGACCCTTAGATCATTCAAATTTCGAAAAAACCGGGACTTCATTTCTCAGATTTAAAATTATGCAGAAGACCATGATTATGGACGGCCCTCAAAGTAGTGTATGCCTCAACTCAACTCGACCTTCAATTAAATTCAACATTTTTCCTTATTCTGCTAGAGTGAGCACAATTTCACAGACAGGGCACAATAAAAATTATGTAAAAAGAAACCAACACTTGGCGTAAGTTCCTTGTTAGTTCCGGAGGCATTAACTGCAAAAGTTTGGTATACAAATAATTTCTTTATTACTCAGGTAGTTCCGAGATAATCCATGTAGTGGGAGAATGACACTTTATCTTACATTAAACTCTAGATATAAAGGACTTGGCCGTTGAGTTGATATGAGTCCGATGTATTAACGAATTCCGTCATTTGCATCATTCCAATTCCAATACACGTGCAAAGTCGTAATAATTCTACTCACAAGGTAAACTATTCTGCTGTCCAGAGCGCCCAGTAACCAGACCATACTTTTTGGGTACCTTTGGTCACCCAAATGATGAATCATAAAACATTTTTTTGTCAAAGTGAAATTCTAACCCTCTAATGTATTGCTAGATTCGGGATGGGGCAAGAAAACTTGTTGAGAATCGATATTCCTGAATTTATCATTACATTAGAGGGCACGGGAAATGACCTTTGATGACCTCGTGAGGGTTGGAATTTCACTTTGACAAACAAATGTTTTCGGATTCATCATTTGGGTGACCAAAGCTACCCAAAAAGTATGGTCTGGCTACTGGGCGCCCTGGACACCTGAATAGTTTACCTTGTCAGTAAATTGCAGACATTACGTGAGAACAAATTGGTAAAATATATTACACATAAAGTATCTGTGAAATACCAATAATTTAACTTTTAAGGTTTACAAAAGTTAATTTTTTAGGACAGGATTTTCACAGAGATTACCACACGATTATTGAACGAGCAATCAGTACTTTATTTGAATGGCGGCAGCAACAGTACAAGAAAACAATTTTTTGGGTAAGCATAGTTAATTTTCTTGTAAAATACATTCTAATTCTAGAAATTCCCCTGAACTCGAAGTGTACAATCTCAAACGGAGATGTTTGTTTGTAGATTTGCAAAAGACACTATATTGTGGCGTGAGATTTTGTTTTAATTTGACATCTCAATTTTTAATAACTCTTAATTGGACACAATGATTGAAACTTTGTTTCATTTCTATTGGAATTAGTTGTAGTTAAAACACTACGCAGAGATTAAATGGAAATACATGTGTGATACTACCCCAGCTATATACAACCTCTTCGTATTAGTCTGATTTACTATTTTTTTCTGTACACAACATTTACAATTCTAGTGGAAGACGCTCATGTTGCCGCCATCGCAATGGAAGTCAACAATACTTCGCGTATGAACGTGGAGTGGATGATGATAATGGGATCCCTATTAGCAAGAAGTAATGACGCTTCAACAAAGGACAAAGTTCACCAGCTGCTTAAGCAGAACCTAGTCTATGAAGCTGTTGATTTAACGCTAAAGAAATGGATAGCAGATGAAGGCAAACAAGCATGGTTTAATTCACTCCTGGAAACAATTCAACCAATCAATCGAAATCTTAGAGGTAGGACACAATGTAATTTATATGTACTTTGATGTAACAAAATAGAAGGACGGGCAACTTCTTCTACGATCTAATGTTTCAAACGATGTTTAAATGTTTGAACCACATGTTATCGAATTTTTAATTGGTGGTAGCATTTTTGTCTGTTGTAGCAATAGAAAATGTTGAACAGTCAAATATGACTATAATTTTTGTATTAGTTATTGTTCGAACGAAAATACCAACGTTTTTTGTGATTATTTACAGACAAGCTGAATGACGCCAGAAAAAGGATTCAAGGTGAGGGAGACCTAAGATAAAAATAATCTTTCACTTTGCTATGGTTCGTTTCGAAATAGAAATATTATTTATTTTTAAATACTACTACTTTATTATTCCCATACACAAACAATCACTCACAAAATATAATAAAAGTATTTAAAGTAGGAACCACACCTACCGCCAGCCGAGACAGCAGTACTTCTATCGTTGAAAGCAGTAATGCTAGCACCGGAGACAAAAATGACTTTCTGGGTAAGTGGGCTGGTACAGAACCTCACTTTTCATACTTCCTAATTTTCTTTTGAATACACAGTTGAAGAAAAACACATCACCTCCATTGCAATTGAAATTCGGAAAGTTCAGCGTATGAAACGTGATTGGTCGGTAGTAAGCGATACCTTGCTTCAAAATTGTAAGGACGGTTCCATCAAAAATGAGATTGCTGATCGTCTGAAAGATAATGATGTCTACGGAGCGGTGCGGGTTGCTTTAAGTACATGGATAGAACTTGAAAATATCAATGCCAAGTTCAGTAAATTTCTTGAGGCCATACCACAAGAATATAACAAACTGAGGGGTATTCAAATTTATTATACATAATTATCGCAATCATTGATTTCAAACCATTGGGTATACCAATATACCGTTATTTTTAGATGCATTGACTGACTGTATGGAAAGTTTTCGTTCAGCAAAATAAGATCCAAATACGTATCAGGCCGATACTTTTCAAACTCATTGATTGTAGAGAGCACAAACATCCAACGAGGGACTGGTTTAAGATGAGCACTGCTAATACATAACAGTCAAATTGAATCATTGTGTAAAACTTGAATAAATCAGAAGGTTTGATTAGTGCTTCCTTGTTAATACTACAACAACGCTTTGTTTGATTTTACTATATCGTGAATAATTACCCATGTGCAGAATACCGCATTTCGATTCCCTCGCAATTCTAGCTTCTAATACACTAACAGTATGGACTAGCCACGGTAAACTACGTAAACGACTGAAGTTTTATTATATGCGATATGTGCAGGTTCACAATTTTGCTTTGAAAATTCTGAAGGGACTAAAAACCATGTGCAGTAGGTTGGTATATTTAATTAAAACCAAATCGCCCTACATGCCGGAATAGAGAATCATGAAATAACTTTATCTGCAAAAATTTTCAACTTGATTCATGACATTAGCATTTTTGTCTTCAAATTATTCGAGCAACAAATCTTTTATTGAACTTAATTGAACTCACTGGACATACATAAAACACAAAACACACAAATTCAAAATTCACCATAATCAATAATAATGATAGAAATATACCAAACAACAACAAAGCATTGTTTATTGTAATTGGTGCGAGGAACTCGGGTTAGTTGAATGCCCCTAAGAAATTTAATATATGTCATGCATGTCATGTCAGAAAAAAATTTGGGCGGAGGGATGAAATACTTAGGGATCACATTTTGATCTCAGAAATGATCACAAAGTCTCGTTATATTTTTATTAACGCTCAAATATCAAATGCTTTCAAAATTGCTTCTGGTTTAGTTTGGGGCATTATGATTGAAACGAGTTAACAATAATTTACGTCACCCGGAATTGATAGTAAATGTAAATAGTACATGTTGATAAATTTTTTTACGACACTCACACTATAAACAAATTTTAATCAAACCCCCACTATGTAGACCAACATGTGTGCTTATTTCTCACGCTCGGCCCTCTACGTGCTTGACTACGAGTGATCTCTTGCGTCTCTGTCGCAGGCAAGTCGGAGAAGAAGAAAGAAAACACATCGGCATATCAAGTGACTTTTAGGACAAAATAGAATCAACTGTAAGAATCAACGACTAATATGATTAAATAATCTCGGCTTAAGTTACAAAACAAATAGCTGACCGCCATTGTCTACAATTTCCGGATACTTAGCTGAGCTTAGTAACTATTATACTCTTCTAATTCACACGTTCTCTGTAACATATAATACACTTTGCGATTTTGCGAAAACACTCCCACCTGCGTTTCGCCATTTTGTGTTGACTATATAGTGATTGGATGTGATTTTTCCCTCGGAATATTTGTCAAATGTGACACTGTATTACAAGGATTTTTCTGTTAATGAATTACACATGAAGATTCTCTCAGTCAATCAATTTTTTACTCTTTCTCCTGTAATAGATTTGTTTGTGAACATTATAAATTGATTGATAAATTAAAAAAAACATCCTGGGATCCACTAAGACACATATTCGTCATTTCAGGTCAGAGTTTTTTGTATTCATTTCTCATTGCTATTGTTAGTAAAAGTTGTGCGTGGATTACTAAATATTTCGTTTACAGGGGTCTCATGTTAACATTAATCCATTTGTCTGTTTCATTCCTGACCTACATTGGCGTTGGACAACTGAAATTGATATTTTCATTTTCATTCAGCATTTCCCCGTAGTCCACACCACTTGGTAACACAAATACTAATTAATACTTTCAATGTGATTGAAATTGGGAGTAATCTAGAATGAGTTCTAATTAGTTTTGATAAGATAAAAAGTTGAATGATGAATATTTGTGTAATAATTTTATATTGTCCCCAGGTGTCAGCAAAAATCCACGACGCCCACTGATAATGGAGGGTAATGGAGATGAAAATGACTTCGTGGGTGAGTCCAGAAATATATATTTCTTCGATGCATGGAGAAATATTGGCAATTTGACATATTATAAACGATGTCAAGAATTGAACTCAACAATATCTACTTTACACTTTTTGTGGCTGATAATAGCAAGCTCGTTTTTTGAACGAAGGTTAATCAAGCAAAAAAAATACTGAGTTATTATTTGTGCTCTCATGTTGGTTGTAGTGGAAGACGGACATGTTGCAGTCATTGCACTGATTGTAAATAACACTTCGAATATGGAAGTCGAATGGACGATGATAATGGGATTCTTATTGGCCACATGTAAAGATGCTGCGGCAAAGGGGAGAATAAATCGGCTGATTAAACAAAATCTAATCTATGAAGCAGTTCATTTAACGCTAACGAAATGGATAGCGACTCTAGGTGGGCAAGCATGGTTTAACTCGCTCCTACGGACAATTCAGTGTGTTAATCAAGGCCTAAGGGGTAAAAAAAACTTACCAATAGTTACCAATATGCAAGTTATACGTACGCTTATGTTTATTTTGTTTATTTTGTAAATTTCTAGACACATTGAATGCTAACAGAGAGTCAATTCGTTCCAGAGGTGAATCAATAATTAGAGATGAAGAAGTACCTCACGCAGTGCAGGAAGAGGTAGTAATTGCAACACTATGAATATTACCCTTGGTTACGAATTGCCGTAAAGACATGTTGACTCTACTTACCAGAACTATGTACCGCGTATGTTAAAATCAAGACGCCGGGTTAAGTTATATTACTGCCTAAGGAAACTTGAATAGAAGGCCGATTGAATCTGATAGTCTGATTAGGTATATATACATGAACGTTTCCTTATATGAGCACCATTCTCCTTACCATTACCATAGTCTTATAAACCACCCATGACCTATTTTAAAATTAACCAGGCATATTTGGGACGCTAAATATATTCACCCGACAATAGAATTTCAATGTGTTTAATGCACTTTAAATACTACAGGATAACGTTCCAAACCCTAGTCCAAGGGCATTTCAGAAATTTGATTCTCTCAAAAATTTTTATTCACAATGCCCACAGTGTAACGCGTTTTCTTATGTTGACACCCCCGTCGGTGTTCAGGGTGTTTCGTTGGACTTATTTGTAAAACCTAGACTTAAATTTTAGCTGGTTCGAATTCAAAATTCCCCGGACTTGATACACGATTTCCCCAATTTTCTAATATTTCGCATCCACACACCGTTTTAGAAATTTGAGAAATCTGCAATGATACTCCAAAGACTTTCAAAACACCCTAAAATTAGTCTTGGTCAAAATTGTCACCAAATTTTTGTGATTCCTCGGACACCATGAAACTTATGTTTAAAGCTTTAATCACTATTTGTTAATTTCTAATATATACTGTACGTGTATGATACTATACTAAATTCCAACCTAAGGGAACCAAAATAAACCATGTTAAGCACGTAAGCACGTAAAATGATCTCATACAACATTTTTATTTGAAATCCTAGATGCAAACACTAAAAACAGAGGCTGGGTCTCGGGTTCAGTATGCGACCTTTGAACGACCGAGATCAAGACGTAAGTTGTGAACGAATAAATAGGAATAAGGAGAGTGAATATCATTTTCACTGAATCAATTCCAATTTCCAATCAATACTAAATGCATTACATTTTGAAATATTTACATACGCTCGTCTGGGTTTGAATCTTAACTTTAATGAGATTTGTGCTTTTCCAGATGGTAATATCAATTCTTGGTCTCGATTAAGTGAGATGGACATAACGAGAAAAATTGATGACTCAACTTGGGTAGTGGCACTAGCAAGGAACTCTCCAGTTCACCGAAATGATTCCCATGTTTTCATCGTTGTTGAAGGATTGGACGGAAGGAGAGCCAAAACGTATTTTATTGATTTCGTAGCCGGAAGACCAATTGACCTGGCGCTTCGAGGACCACGTCCAGGGAAAATTCGGTTCCAAGTTCAAGAAGGGTCTTTGAGAGACTCACTGTTGTACACATGCTCATTACAACTAATGGAACTTGTCCCGGGTGAACCAGTCATTAGTCATTCCTGTAATCTAGACAGAACATTATATGGTAAATTAGTGGAAAAGGTGAAAAGGGCGTCTGAGGCCGCAGTACAACCACAGTACAACGTCTTCAGAAATGAGAGCGTTTCACCAGGCAATAGTACTTTATCCGAATCCAGAGCGGTTTCTCATAATTGTTTCAGTTGGGCTTATCAACAGTTGGAGGAATTGAATGACCCTCAAGCAATGAATGGTTTTCGAAGATTCAATGTTGAGATTCCAAACCCATATGTATCCGTTGATGAAGATGAAACTTCGTGGATTGGTAAAGCGGTTCTGTGTGTTACTTCTCTTCCCATGGGCATGTGGGCTACTTTTCAAGTGTGGAAAGAAAATATATTGCGATCTAAACGGTAACACAAGTTTGGGTGTGGTAGCTGCTGTCTTTGACATTTTCGTTACTTTTAAAATGTGGTCATAAATCCCTTACAAGATGGAGGGATTAATAAGACAAATGTAAGTTACAGGACATGGTGCTCCGGTGGACGTTTCTATCATGCAAGACGCACTTTCTCCCCGGTCTAACTTTTATATATGCAGCAGGCAATAGAAGTACATTTACTGTTTTACCAAAAGCAGGAGTGAAATGGAAAGTTCATTCTGTGTTCAAATCCATTTGTTATTTCACATTTTCAAATTTTCAACGGAATTGACCAATTGTGTATAACGTTTAATTGATCAGCACGCTGAAAATATTGAATAATACCTTCACTTTGTTAACCTCAACTTCCAAATCTGACCTTTGACATTAAAAGCTCAAGCCGAAATATATGCTAAATTTGATGAATCCATGCAGCAGACTTTTAATTGGTGCGCGAGGAACGATTACGTCTTTCTTTGAAGAGTTTAGAAATAAGTTCCGGTTGCCGAAGCAAGTGATGGAGGAAGTTGCTCTTACTGCTCTAAAGGGTTCCTGTCAGATTTTGCAACATCATTTATACAGTTCTTAATTATTTTTCTTTTCTTTCTTGTCTTTTACTGAATTATGACATCATGTGGTATTTAAAAATTGATTTGACATTTGTATACTGACGAGGAGAGCTTTAGGGCGGAAATTTTTTTAAAATTCCGAGACTTACCTTGCTTTGACTAAAAAGCGATTTGGAATCCGGTGTGGTGACTCATTTCATGCGCTTTTCACCAAAGGTCAAGCAATTTGACCTTTCCCACAAAAATCTGGAACTGCCCCTTATGTCTGCACACACGCTCCTTGTCCCAGTTCCAGTCCTCGTCCGCACCGCTCTCTCTCACGTCCGCTCCCCGCTGTCCCAGGACTGGGGCTTGGGCAAGAAGCGAGTGGGCAGACATACGGGGCAGTGCCCGATTTTTGTAGGAAAGGTCAAATTGCTTGACCTTTGGTGAAAGCGCATGAAATGAGTCACCACACCGGATTCCAAATCGCTTTTTGGTCAAAGCAAGGTAAGTTTCAGAATTTTAAAAAATTATCCGCCCTAAAGCTCCCTTCGTGAGTCGCAAGGCTACCATTGTTGAATGGCAGTGATCATTAATAAATTAGTGATTTTTCTCTCTCTATTAAATATTTATTTAAAAAATATGGGCATAATTACGTACGCAGTCCAGTTTTTGTCAAGTGGCCTTCCCCTAGTAGGTTTGGATTGAACAACGTGAGCCGTAGTACGTTTTCATTGGTTTACGTGGGATGTGACGTCATGTTTCTCAGTTTACTCTGGATTGAAGAAAAATGACAAAAGGATGAAGAAAGTTTTTGTTATCAGGAGACTCCGGTTCCTCACCCGATCCATTTTTCCTGTGGTCACAAAAATTGGAAACTTGGTACACGTTGTCGTTTTGACCTTCCTGTTCGATTGACATCCCAATGATCCAAACCATAATATGACATGCAACCGTATCATTTTTTCAATCCCATCAGATCATGGGATAACCGGGAAATAATTCTTTGACCCCTTGTTCAAAATTTTGTGTTGAATTGTCCCTTACTCGTAGAGGCCGAGTCCAAAAAGCTATGCACGACGCATAGAAAAGGTCATAGAGTCAACCCCCTGTCGGGGTTTAATAGAAGTTACATCGAATGTTAAGGGTAATGTTACCAATTTTCTCCTCATGCGCTCCCATGTGTCCGTAGTCCGAGGAATTTGGTTGGCCAGCTCAGAGTATGACGTCGGTCTTTCGTGGATTCGGGTTGGGTGTGACGTCACACACTCCGTTCGTGTGCAATTAAGGAGACCCCGCCCACATTTAACAAAAGCTGAAGCTTTGGCTATGCTAACAAGGGAATGCTATGACTATGGCTCCGAACAGGTCAGGTAATTCAGGTCAGGTTTCAGGTCAGGTCGGGTATTTTTAAAAATTACCTGACCTGAAAATTTACAGGTCAGGTATTTCTAGAAATTACCTGACCTGAA
>JAQIXO010000092.1:0-44416 GCA_034700305.1 Protaphorura armata
TGTACCTGACAAACAAAAAGTACTGAAGTTTGATTCGTCCCTCGGGATATGTCAATTAATGAGAGTATTTTTTTTTTTTAAATAAAGATTCCGACATTATTTTCGGAACATACGACGCCCCGCGAGGTCGTAAAAATGTCGTTAGAAACTGTGAAAAATTACTGCTTACTTTTTTAACAAAAAGGAAAACAACCAGTAACAAAGGAATTCCAGATAGACACAACAGTAGATAGCCAAAACGTACTTCATACATTACTTTACAGTTGCAGTTCAGATTTCACGGTTGTTCAAAAATACTTAAACTGAATAAAAGAGATACTTTCTATTTCTTCAGCGCCATAGTGTATGCTCGTTTAATTTTCCAATGCATTTTAACAACGCGATACTGCCACGATGTAGCGTTTAGTAAAAACATGTTGCCATACAACACCCAAAAATTGAAAACCCTGTCTTCTCAGTTCACAGTTCGCATGGAAAAACCCTAGAATTACTGACTACACGATAATCCGATCGGAAAGACAAATTAGACTTTATGACAAAATAAGAAACAGCGACTAGACTTGTACAACATTCGACCCTATTACCACGTTGAAGGATTAGAATAGAATTACACGGGACATGTTGTGATTATTTTCACCAGAACTTTAGGCGTAGTATACGTTCAATTATGTGGGTCAAACGCAGATAGTATTACCAAAATCAGAAGTTAATGTCCTGACTATACATAAGTGTACATTTACTGCCGGCAAATCCGCAATTTAGAGGTTCGAGGAATTATTTACACTGTATACTGTACTATGGTGTATCTATCCGTGTGCCAAATGTTTGGCGATTTAATTATATTATGTTTATATTCCCAAATCAATGCTGGGAAATTCTTCCCTTTTCGACGTGATTATGGGAACTATTTTATATAAATCACAAAATCCGAATGAACTTGTCTGACACATAGTGTACTCCATTAATAGTCGATGCAAGATTGTGAGCCAAATTCTATTTGAAAAATTGAATAAGATAAAACTTACAGTTTCCGACAGAAGAGAAACGCGACGCGGAGATCCACTGGCCAAAATCACACGTTTACCAGCAAGGAATTTCAGAACTGCTTGTTGCATTATTTGAGTTGATTTAACTGTAAAAAAAAATACTTGATTAAATTCTACAATTTATCACAACAAAACTACGACAACTAAGAATTTCTAAACAAATGAGAGCGAAATTATAAATTAACGTGGAATACGTAATATAAAGTAACGTAATAAAATCCATGGTTTATAAAATATTTTCTCGATTGAGTTGCTGCGGACTGTTCAAAACTTATGAACTTTCTGCGAATTATGATGATTTAAGGCAATTGGAGCAGTTTATTTTTATAAGAAATAATGACAGGTATTAGGTTTTTTCTAGGTCAATTTAAAATTCTTAATAAAGTCGGGTGTAACGTCATCAATTAAATCGTCAATCGTGTACAATTTGTGATCGATGATTTTTCCGAACACATTGAACATCGAATTAAATTAAATCCACTGGCATTCAATGAGAAAGTTTTTCGTTACTCAGGGAAACTAACCGCATACAACCCAAACGACTCATTGTCAAGGCAAAACTAAACTTTAATTTGTTTTTAAATTCAATATCATGTTTCAAAATGCATGCATGAAGTGTCTAGTCAAAACAAGACACTCAAATACAAAAGTCTTCATTCGCTTGACGGAACGAACAAAAACGAATTAATAAAATATCGTTTTTGATCTTGGTTTGATTTTAGGATCTAATTATTTTTTTTGTTATTAATTGAGTTCTTTCAGTTTGCAGTTAATTTATTCCAACATTCTACGTTCGGCACTCAACAAATCACAAGCCTAGGTTGAACTCGCTCTGTCTGGCTTAAGAAAATTTTCATGGTCAAGGTCAAAGGTATGTCAATATTCAGAAATTATTCAGAAATTAATGAATGTAATGTTTAACCAAAATGTCACAGTTGGAACTGTTTCATTTTCCTTCTGTCATTTTTTACATCTAATTTCATAAGGTACTGTGATTAAACGCCCAAGTTTGCTTTTATTAATTTCGAGTCTTTGAAGATTTTTGATTTTTCAGTTTTGAAAATAGAGATCCTGACCCAGTATTTTAAAGAAAATATATTTCCAAGGTTTAAACTACGCTGTTTAAACTACGCTATATATATGATCATAGAACTTACGTGCAGCTTTTCAACAATTTCGTACTTCCGCTTGATACTGGCTAACTCCTACTGGCTGTACTGGCTTAATTGCTATCACATATGTGTTCGTTGTTTTGTATGAGCCTTTAATTCATAAAATCCTGAATTCTTCAATTTTTAAATTTTTATTTCGAAACCGATATTAAGATTATTTTTAAAATTGACTCGATTTCCCACTTGTTTTTCGCGCCATCTCATCCCATTGAGTTGTGGGTTAATCTATTACTCCAGAGTCATTCGTTCTTGCGACTTTCTCGCAGACCAGATTCATCAGATCACTAAAGATTCCTCAATTTAATTCCTTCGTAGTTCTTTGAATTAATTATGGTGAAAACTTTCTCAATCAAAGCTCCAGATTCACTAGGTTTGTACCAAATCATTCTTTCAATCATTTTTTAGGAATAATTTTAGAGACAAGATTTTGGCTTTTCTCCACACACATACATCAATACATCTACGTAACATGTACTCTTGTTTCATTTGAGAAAGTGGTGGTATGGTATGGTGTGACACTTTCCATTTTTATCTAATGACGTCGTACATCGTAGTTCACTTACTTCCCATGTGAATAACCCGTATGTATGTACAAGCAACTAGAACAGTCGTAGTCGTAGTTATTTAAAGAAACTCAAAATATATCTGTCCTTTTGACCTAAGAGATTCGCCAAATATTTTTTTAACCAAATGTTTCTAAATCAACAAAATATTTCAGTACCAATCGCATGAATTTTGTTGAGATTTGAGTTAGGACGAAGTTCCCAAAAATACTTTATATTAATTTGTTTTGTGTCCAAAACTGTCTCTATTGCACTAATTGCTACGTGGATATTTGACAAGTTGGTATATAACTGAATTCTATACTTGATAGATCATTATACGATCCATATAGTTGACAGGACAGAGGATGCTTTAATTATTTGAGTCAACTAACTAAGTCATCAAATAATTTGTTGAAGGTCAAGTTCAATGCGTATTACCCAAATTATTTCCATTTCCGACGGTTATTGTTAGCATATGGTAATCGAATCATTTGTAATTTTGTGGGCGTTGTGACCTCAAGGGAGTGTTTCAATTCTTGTATTTGTATTGTTGTTGTTGAGAAATTTTCACATCTTGAATTTTATTTTATACTAAATGGTTCTGCGAGACCATGCAATCCCAATTTGCCTAAGGTCATTTCCCATGACTACTTATATATAATCAAGGCAATCAAAACCACAGACAATGAAATTCACAGTTCAATATATTTTGTTTACTTCACAGGAACATGACAAGTCAAAATTGAGAGTTCAAGGAGTTTATCCCTCCATCCGAGCAACTACAACATTCATTATTATTTGACTTGTCTTGTTACACCGATATTTTGACAAAATGCTTTTCGGCAAAAGCTTGATGGACCAGGTAATGTTATAAACGTCATTCACAAAGAAGGTTTAGCAACTCACTAATGTATCCATTTTGTTTTTGATGTCGTCTGTTGCAGTTATTTCGTAGTATAATCAGGTCCAATTTTTTTACTTGTGGTCTTGGTGAATTTCGGAGAGTTGAGAGACTATTGGACTTTCACAAGATAATGTCCAACAGAGAATTGTGTCAAAAATTAGTACCTGAAGACTATCCTGTGGCAATCACGGATCTTTTTGTAAGTATTCGAATGATTTTATTTTATCCCTTTTTTGGCATTGAGTAAATTCTCCACTAACAAATTTGCATCATACTATAGGAAGATGATAACTGGATAGTTGTTTCCGGGGAATTGGAGAGCCCATTTGCGAAACACATGCCAGGGTTTCTACCACCTGAGTCTGTAATTTCCAACTTTCAATTTTGTATCCCCAAAATTTGGAAAACTAATGACAAACCTGTCGCTATTCATCTGGCCGGAACAGGGGACCATGTAAATTTTACTTGAATTAATTTCAACGCTCATGTTTTCAGTATTTGATAGTTTTATTTAACTAATTTTACTAGAATTTTTGGAGACGTCGAAAGTACATGGCCCAAGCTCTTATGGATGACTACGGCATCGCTTCACTTCTTTTGGAAAACCCTTTCTATGGTACCAGAAAGCCGGCACAGCAACTGTAATTGATCTTGCTATTAATCTAAATTCAAGCGGACAACGACAACACTACTCTAACTTGATTGCTTTTCTTAACTAGACGGTCAAACCTTCGCTACGTGAGTGATATATTTATAATGGGTGGAGGTTTAATTCTCGAGTCAATGGCTATTCTTCGTTGGTTGGAGCGTCATGAGTTTGGTCCATTTTGTCTGACAGGGATTTCTATGGGAGGCCACGTAATATTTTAGAATTCTTGAACATTTTTGTTACAAGTAACAAGTTTCAGGTGAAACTTCTCTTACAATATTTTGTTCGTTGTAACTTAGATGGCTTCTTTGGCAGCCACAAACTGGCACAAGCCAATTCCAGTTGTTCCATGTTTGTCCTGGACTACTGCTTCCGGAGTTTTTACTCGAGTAAAATATTTTTCATAGAGCACAGTTCAATGAAAATGTTTCTGTACTTATAATTTGTTTTATTCAGGGCGTAATGAGTCGTGCAGTTAACTGGAAAAGTTTGGAGCGGGAGTACATCAACACCCCTGAGTTCCGTGAGGAGTTGTTGAAACATTTGACCAATTTCAAACTTGTACGTATTTCAGACAGAGAATACAAGCCCTTTTCCTAATAGCTATTTGAGATTTATGTTGCAGTAACAGTAAAGCCTATATTATGCTACTGATATAACGTATTCGTCAAATTCGTCTTAGAACCAAATCTGAAAAATCTGAATGCACTGGTAAGCACAAGTCCCGCCACACAAGCGTTAAATTAACGCACTCGACTTTTGAATCATTGTAACGCTACTGCACTCTCCCCCGTAGTGGTAAAACTATATGGTGAGGATTCACTGCACGGACATAAAATAATTTGTGTTATTGTAACAAATAGGAGCGGAAGGAAGATATAGTCTCGGCAGCTGCCCGAGAAGAGGCTTCTAAAAGACGTGAACGTATAAAGTCTATTTTATGGAACGCTGTGTCGAAGGTGATGGAAAGCTTGGGTCTGTCCAGACTCTTTGCCAACCGTTCCAATTTGTTTCCCCTAAAACCTTCTCCTTCTTCCTCTCTCGAGTTCAATCCTGGTAAAACCTCATCCTTTCCTATAGATATGTTTTCTTTCCTTGAAAAAATCCAAGGTCAGACCGGTGGGAGATCCGATAATTTTGACAGGGAATTCAATCTTAAAGGGAAAAAGAAGGAGCCACGTGAAATCGAACTGGCTAGTGTCACTGGTCACGGGAATTTGTTTAAAAGATTTGAGACTCAAACAAGGAGGGATACAGTGGAATTTATGCGGAGAGTCATGGACCACTTCACTCATGTCGGCAATTTTTCAACCCCGGTCGATCCTGAGTTAATCATCGTAGTTGTTGCTAGGTTAATTTTCTTTTGACCATATTATCTACGTTCCTAATTCTGAACTCGCCTAGATTACTGGAAATTGTTGTGGGATTTTGTCCTGGGAATTATTGACTTATTATATTTCTCTGATAGGGATGACGCCTACGTTTTGCGAGAAGGGATAATTCCTGTCACTGAGATTTGGGAAGGCTGTGAAATTCGCGCACTCGATGCTGGACATGTAAGTTGTTAACTCTCTGTGAATATACATTATTTTTCGAGATTTCCCTTGAATTGCCGTCAAGTCATATAATCGGATCGCACTGTTAACACGTATAATTTTGTGTACAGGTTTACTCTTGTTTGGTGAAACGAAGTGATTTCAGGTACGTATAAAATATTAGCTCAACCCATGGATGGTAAAGTTAATAATTGGTAATAATTTTTAAACTTTAAAAACTTCTAGGTGCGCAATCAACGATGCGATGAATAAGTACCGAGAGAAATACAATCTGGACGGCACTCTGAAAACACCCAGCTCAATCCAATAACTGATTTAAGTCTGAAAACCTGACAGTTACAAAGTTAGGCCTCGCGCGAGGAGCGAAGCAAAATAGTATGGAGAACAAAAATATTGTGTTGATCGGACACAAAATTTCGGGACTAGTCATTTTTAAATCAAGATTAAATCGTGCGTGGTTTGGTAAGTACACGGTCATAGCCAACAAAAAGAATGCAAATGTACCTTCTTTCACTGAATGAGAAACAATGAATGACGCTAAAAGCTCAGATGCGTCGATCATGGTCTTTCATTCAAAGATAATTTGGCAGATTTGACAATTGATCCAGAGATTAGGACTGTTTGAAACTGAACTCGGTGAAGTGATATGTAATCGCAAACATCAGTATCATAATGTAATGTAGCTTAAACAAAATGTCGTTTCTTCTATTGCCAATGCCATACAATTTCTTTTTGTAGTGTGTAGCTGACCAGCTCTTTTCGCTTCAGTTATAAATTTCTGGACTCTTCTGTTCTCTTATTCTGGAATCCTGATGTTTAACAAAGTAGAATTCTTTATTACGACGTGTTGCACTGGCTGACATTTTGTTTCCGTTTTCTAACAGGCGAGCAGAAAGTCTGTTCAAATTCTTGTAGCATTTGGATAAATGTTTTCGAATTGCTGCGTTGGATAATTTCTAGAACTCGCTATACATACGAAAAACCAATTAACCAATTACTCTTGTACGAATCAGTAGTATGGTTAGGTTTGTACATAGGATTAAAACTAGAAGTCGTACTTTTACTTGAATGGTCGACTAATCCGTCAGTTTTGATTCCGACCAAATTGAATTTTATCAATTTCACTATCATTTAACAGAAATCAGGATTTGTCTTCTGATAATTGCTTTTTAGTTTAAGGAATAGGATAAACGTATTAATATTATACATCCTAGAATTCAGGCCATATGGCCTAAATGTGTTTGTCGCAACCACAATTAATTTTTTGTGAGTACTACTAGCTGCACCTGCATGTAATTTAAAATTGTGAATGAATTGAATAGACCTTGAGGACTAGAATGCCAGCTACTGCTGTGCTGGTATTCCAGGTGCACATGATTGCGTCCTTCCCTTTACTTTTATATCGGATTAATTAAACAAATCAGATTTTGATGAATAGTTAATTCGACATTGACAATCATTTAGTAAAGTGCTGTTGTGGTTTTTCGGTAATACATAGCACTTGGAAAACTACAATCACTATTTCCAGAACATGACGCAACAGTACTACCTTAATGCAAGTAAGTTAAGGCTTGCATTTAACGCCGCAGCTCAATAAATAGATGCAGCAGTCAATAAATAAATGCCCAGCTCAATAAATAAATGCAGCAGTCAAACAAATAAATGTCGCAGCTCAAATAAATAAATGCCGCAGCTCAATAAATAGATGCAGCAGTCAAATAGATAAATGTCGCAGCTCAAATGGCAGTGCCATTGTGCACCCGTCTTGACCTACGGCTACGGTGCGGCTACGCCGCACCTACGCAGTTGCTCGCTAGCGCAAAGGTCGCTTCGCGACTTTGGCGCCCTCGCGCGCGTCCAATCAGTATACCCGTTTATAACCTAACCTAACCTAACATAAAATAATATTATTCGGCCGCTGTAATTATTTAACGAGCTGCTGAAACTATTTAAACAGCCGAGGATTGTCTAAACAGCGGCTGGACATGATTTATTGAGCTGCTGATAGTATTTATTTAGCCGCGATTTAGTATTTATTTAGCTGCTGCAAGTACATATTCAGCTGCTGGAAGTATATATTCAGCTGCTGCATCTATTTATTGAGCTTTGGCATTTATTTATTTAACTGCTGCATTAATATTAGCCCGTAAGTTAACTACAAGTGTATGTATATAGTTGGCAAATGTAAATTAGGCAATGCAATGAGTTGTGAGATACGTACTACTACTGGATAAGTAATAAAAGTGCCTTAACCTTTACATGACTTTTCTCGTGTAATATTTTATTTCTAGTTAAAAAATTGATTCTCTAGTGTTAGTGTCCCATGACGTCGGGATTTATGTCTCCGCAGATACTTTTCTTTTTTTGATTGAAACCTGATTTAGCTGTGCACCCACCCCAATCGCTATGGACTAAATATCTTGTAATTTACTGTGGCTTCATTAGGTTTACGACGCATGTACGTATTAGTGCAATTTGGATGTTAATTCTAGAGTACTTGAGTAAACATGTGGAGTAATAAATCTCAAAATGAGCTTTGTTGAAACGTATAAAATGCATCATATCATATATTATTTATCAGAATGGAGTCCACTCTGACCGGGGAGTATTTATTATTGAGTCAAAATGCTTTAGTTACTAGTCCAATAATTTTTCCATAAATATAGTTTGAAAGGAAATGATCTGCTGTAGATATTGTTTCCCAAAATCTCTAACTCACGCGTGCATATAAGAGGAAGACTCGTACGTTCGCATTTAAAAAGTTGAGTTTTAAATTATATTTAATCGGTCCACGTAGTCCACTTGGTTGGTAAACCAACATTTCATGAAATGGCACTTGCGGTAAAGGAAAATAATGAACTTCGTTACACATGTCCAGAAGTTCGCAGTGTTCGCGTTCGCTTAGAACAGTTTTGCCTTCTGGTCTAGAGGAGATATTTAGCACCCTCAATTAAGTTAATGTTATTTGCGGTTACGTAAACCTTCTACAATCTAATTTAACAAAGGCTTAACTTGTAATTATATGCCCCTGACCCTGTGTGTTTGTTTCCTAATATGTTTGGGCAGTTATTTGACTATGCTTTTTAAATAAAAGTGAGTAAATATGTCGTTAGCCTGACATGATCCTAGGATGATTCTGTGGACATCAAAAAGGATTTGAGAAAAATTGAACACAATAATATGGGGGACAACAGACAAGTAATTGCTGCTTTCATTTAACGGGAATTGTGAAATCCTCTGAATGGAAACAAAGAGAAACACACATTTATTGTTAATAGCATTCCAATACAGACGATGTTGGAATTGACATCTAGTATGCAGTGGCTTATGCATGGCATGGCTAGGAAAAAATCTTATCTGACACTGACAAATCCGATCGATTTGAAATGGCTGCAAAACTAACTGATGTGTACATATGTAATACGCACGCACTAATTGATTAGTACTCTGCTCTGTTACCCTTGAAAGGACCAATTTAGTACATTAGTACATAATATATTAATAGTGTTTGAATTTAAAATACTGAAATAAATCCCCTCAACACATATGGTAGCAATACATACCATACAGAAGGAATTTATATGCTCAATCAGTTGGCTGAACTACCGTCTCTTTTATCTTATCCAAATGTTATGCTTTGCCGTTAATCATAACTGAGCAGTGTGACAAGTTTATACACCTTAGGATATAACAAATGAAAATCTGCCTTCACCAGTTCATGAGTAAACCCGGCAATTCCAATGCATGATTTGCGATCAAAACAAAATTTTTACGATTCCGTCGCCTATGGAAGTCTCTGCGGCACACTTTCTTTATAATCCTTGTCAATATGGCGTTTGTGATAACCGGAATACAGAAACTCAAATTGTGCGTATTAGGAAAAGGATTTGCACTGTAAACTTAACTGTACGGAAAAATGTCAAAACTTTTCGATCGCATGAAAAAACCAGGCATGGAAAACGACACTGCAAATATGTACACATATATAGTAGATTTAAGTGATGTAAAAACCGAAGACCAACGACGCTATAAATCGCATAAATGTTAACAAATTAAATCACTCTGGATTGCACAATGAAACCTGAGTAAAAAGGTCACCTCATCGGACCACTTTGAACACGCATCGCATGGGATAGTAAATCTTAAACGCCTAAGATCTTTAAGGATGGGTTGCTCTATCTGACCACCTGTAGAATGTGATATTTCGTTTCGATGGTTCATTTCGCAGAGCACAAGTTTCACTGTATTTGATAACACCGGATATTTTTTCATATGTTCCTTCAGTTCGACAGTCTCGTGGAATCTAAATTCAAGTATGTTTTTCGCAGACATTGCATTGTTAGAGAAGGAAAGTTTATGATTCAATTTGAGAAAAGTTTTACGTTTGACACAAATTAAGCTTAGTCGGGCGTGGTCATCATTCATTTAGCATACGAGCTTCTTCGCCACTGCGTCGGACCAGTTTTTCATTGGAATTGGTTGGAAATAAATATTTCATTTCATAGAGTCAGCAACAATTGAGATTGAGAGCATCTACACCATCCAAGAGCTACCCTCCGGCAACTTGAACTAAATTGAGTTAAATGTGAAACATGCAATATAATAAGCATTTGATTTTTACATCATTCGAGAAACGATTTCATACGTGGTACCCCCGACCAGAACCAGATTGCTTTTGTACATACAAATATTTATTAACAGGTTTTAAAATCTAAATCAACCAACTATAGATGGTACACACATTAAACACATTTTGCTCACTCGGGGTAAAAATTGATGCGATGTCAATTATAGGCGCAGGTTGGCCAGACGTACTCAAATGGCGAGTACAAAACTTCGAAATACTAAAATTCCGAAATTCGAAGGTTAAATATTTTTTAATAATTATCTATATACCTAGTCAAAATCAAAATAGAGTTTCATTACAGATTTGCGACAATCGAGGTAACAAATTTTCCAAAATGTTAGTAGCAAGTTTTCCATTCCATGCAACATATTATGGTAAAAATAGTTTATTTTTTTTCGGCTGCCGCCTGCTGCTCCGCCAAGGGCTACCGCGCGTGCGCTCTTTCATATTAATTTTTGGGACGCCTTCTATAATTCACCATTTCTACCCTCCTGGGGAACTGGGCATTTGTGAGAAGTACTCAAATCGTATTCTCAATAACTGGTCACCGTGTGTGTGTGTTGTTTTTACAGGAGAGATGGAGATTGAGATTCATATTAGTTTTGTATAGTTTCATTTCATTGGATACAGAGGTCTTAACGAATGGAGATCACATTGGTTCAACAGCACTCCGATAACAATGACAATGTGAGAGATCAAGAGTTTTGTATACGAAAATAGAAGAGTGAAAGTCGACTTTCTCCTGTGTTAGCAAGGAAATTAAGACACCAAAGTTGTTCCGCCAGTTTTTACAGTTTGTCAATATGCTCAAACTCTACTCTAACTGATCATTATATTGCACTGTATATTCCCTCGAATTCGAATACGAAACCCGAAGTTAGCCAAATTCGACATTTGTCTAAGTTGTGTTACTCTATGTAAAATAGGTGGAACACGATTGTAGGAATAATGCTTATTCAATTCCGCGGAGGACAGATTTGTGTGGAAAGCGATATTTTTGAAAAATGCTCAGCAAATGCGACAAACGAGCCGAGAGCTGTTTCTCAAGAGTACCTCAAAATAGAACTGTTCTCCAAGGTACGATTGCGATTGGTCACCGTAATGGAACGAATCCATATATACCCGGATTTAGGTGATCATTTGCCGGAATCAAAGTTCCTACACCTCATATTTTAACATGTTCCGTATTCTCGTGCAAAATGGGATTCGTACACACTAATTACTAAAAACTACCGTAAAACTGTCCAGAAAAGTAGTTTATGTCTGGAGAGAAAGAAGTTCAGATTAGCCCATTAAGCATACGGAAGATGGTGCATATCTACAATCTCAGGTGAGCGAAGTAGAGTCTTTCCATTTATTATCTTCCTTTTGCCTTGCGGAGTTAGACCGAGGAATTTTACCTTCCCCAACAAGTTACGTGTTTCTACATTATCCGAACCAGAAAGGCTTTATTATAAACTAAGCCAAGCGTGGACTGTAAAATTGTCTCGGATGCCCCTGGAGGCAAAAAAAAAGTTTCGGTGAAGGGACTGATGAAGTAGTTTCTTGGTCTTGGTTGGCTTAACGGCAGGGCAGAGCAGCAGCGCATCAAAAGCGCATCTGTCCTGCTATCGGAAACTGAATTACAATTATGTATATGTTTTGCATGTGTGCTGGTGGGTGAACCAGTGTACTGGTTTCAACAGTAGTACTAGCTAGGGCTTCCAATTCCGGCACAATGGAAGCATTCGTTAAATTACAAAAACTGGTTCTGAATCAAGAGAACATTGCAGAGGTGTGTTTATGTAATTTAGAATGACTATAATATCTTCGAGGATCTGAATTCACATGCAATAATATAACCTGACCTGGCGCGGTAGAACCCAGTTGCCGAGCTCAGGGGACTCAGGGATAAATATCACCGTATTCCGAATTTTCTCTTTATTCTTTATCTGTATATCTGAAATCCCGGGAGAGAGTACCCTAAACACTACTTAACCAATTCGGCAATCCCACATAAATGCCCATATAAGCAGACGGCTTCTATTCGGGCGGATTGGGTTTGCTATGTTTACTACCTGGGAAGGCTTAACCTTCCTCATTACGGAGGAGAAATGAGGGAAACAAGATTTCGAGGTCACTCATGGACCTGCCCAGCATTTCAGCATCACCAGCCCCCATGCATACAGAGAACCAGGCAACCACATACATACTCACTAAACACTAGTAGACCACGTTGTCCTATAGTATTTTATTACAAGTTATGTAAAAAAAAAAGTAGTTGTAGTAGTCGAAAGGGGCATTGGGTCGTTCGAAACAAGTATTACTATTATAATCTGTTTGGATGATAAGTAGCAATTAATGCGTACAAGTATTACAATTTACTAACTTGTGTCCCGTATGTGGTTTTTCTAATGTCTGGAACGGAGAAACGGAATGAATACACAGCGTAATCAGCAGTTTCTTCTTTTTGCAACTTTTGCAAATCTATACCCTACACAAAGACGCATCTATACACATTAGACATAATGTGCGTTCATTCATACAAATATTTTGACACAAGTATGGTTCTCAATATCACAATGCTTCTGGACACAGTGAGACGTTGACAATGACGAAGCATTTGTATGCATCTGTTTACTAGTTTTTTAGAAACGCCAGTGTCGTCACCGATTTCCGGTGAATGTGCGTATTGCCTGTCAAACTAAATTTTATTGCTATGTTTTATGTTCTAGCCCGACAGGAATCTGTTCTTTTAGTACATGACCAATTCTATTGGTATTGACGGGTTATGGTATGGCGCCATAATTGGAGTCTGTTGTATGACATTTTTGCTCGAGCAGTTGTTAAGATATTTACACGCATAAAGAGTCATCCCTTTTTCTGTCGCCAATCAAAGCAATAAAAGTCATAAAATAATTATTGTTGTTGTGCTAGTACATCCAGTACTTGGTACTGGCATTTGCAACCCCGAGGACCCGAAGCCTTGAGTTTATGCACATGCTAATGTATTAGGAATATTCTATTCCTTTGCTCCGAGAGTCCGAGAGTTTTACATTCGCTAAATACATTCAAGCCCACATTAATGTGCATAATAAATAAGAGGTAATACAACATGCATGTACTCGTGTGATCACTCCCAAATATTATACTTGACATTCCAGAGAATTTTTCTGACCTTATTTTTACCATTATAAACAGATTCATCGTTTCGATGTTAGTCAGCAAACTCTCATGGTCTTACATGCTGCAAACATTGCAAGTTTCAACAACCGCTAAAGATCAGACAGTCCCCCTTGCCAATATTTAGCACATTCATGTTTGTTCGTTATTATTGTTATGTCTGGAATTCCATGTAATTATTTTAGGAAGTATCGTAATTTGAGACATGGGCAATAAACTGAAAAACTTTTCCAACGAATGATTGACATCACATATTATTGTATACGCACTTAAAACTACCAGCACGTATAATAAATAATATGCATGTACGATTTAATTCGTGCAATTTAACACAAGGTACACATGTTATTTCGTAGTTAATAGATAAGACTATATTTTGGCTTTCCTGTCCACAGTCCGAATGCTAGACAACGAGCACGTTTTAAACTTCAAGCCATGACAAGTATAAGAAGCACCCAATTGTAATTAAATGTGTAATGAAATAAATGAATTTTTCGCACTTTGTGGTTGTGGTCGACCTCCACATAAGCGTCCATACAATTTTAGACCGGTTGATAAGTCAATTCAAAGTGACCGGTTGACCGGTTCATTTGGAGCTTTTGATTAAGAATTTTGCGGTTCTAGCTTCTAGCATCACATCGAATCCAACCTATGCGCTATGCATGCATTGCCTCTACCATTCCATCCAAACCCAATATCACTACACTACTATATCATTACGTAAAAGTATTACAATAATAAAATGCAACTTCTTACCCTCGCCCAGCTTGTAAATATTTAATTTAGTCATATAAGGATTGAATTTTTCACATCATCCGTTGTCACTAGACCACTTCTAAATACAACGTTAAGAGTTGTTATGTTATACCATACCTTGGCTCATCGATGACAAGTTTGACCTTATCAGACTTGAAAGGTTCAACACAACATAAGCCCGTCGGCTAACACATTTACTCAATATTATTTTTCACTCCAGTTCTACTTTGATAAGAGCTTTGCAATTTGCAAAATTGCAAATCATAAAACTTGTACAATGAATCCCCGGGGCTTCACATTGGTACGCATATCCTCACAGCATCATTTATTTTGCAAATCCTTTCGGAGGCAATGGTTTAAATTAATTGGGATAATTATCACTGGTTCCCTAAAATATCGGATGAAAGAATTAAAGGTTGGCTGGATAATCATGACGGAATGCATAGCATAGGAATCAAGAGAATTTTAATTTGCTTAAGTGCATCTTTTTCAGTGATTTCAAGGGATAATGTTCGGTTTCATTAGATCTTCTAGAGAATCCCTCGCTGACTTCAAACACAAAGCTCAAATCAAAGAGTTTTCTGCAGAAAATCAGATTGCCTTTACAAGCTTCGGAAAGCTTATAAAGCCCTCAATCCGAAAAATTACATCCGGGAAAATCTAACAATACACGATTGCATGTATATCAGCATATCCCCTTTGAATGCACCCATGTTCAACTTTAATGTCAGCTCAAGTGAACTCCTTTGCTAAAAAGGCCATGCATATGCATCCGTCAATTCCCGAAATACTACAGAAGATGCTCCGTAAACATATTGACGTTTGGCAGTGCATCATTTAATTAAATTTTTGTCTTCGAAAGAACGTTAAAATTATATTCAAAACTGAAGAATGGAAGCTTTCTTATTGACTGCAGGCTGCAGCTTAAACTGGTAACATTACCTTAAAAAATCAATATGCAATGTGCACCACCATTTACGCACAGTAGGACAGGAATTCTATTTGTACAATCATTTTTAATTCTCCTACTCAGCTGCAATATGAATGCGAATTGTAACTACTACATAATCTGTTGATCTGAATTTTATTCATTCCAGAACTTCATCATAAGACTTTGTTGAAAAAATGCAGACAGTTTAGTTCGGTTCCAGAGTCTGCTCTGCACATTCACCATGGCCTTCAAAATTATTCATGAATATGAGTCACAGAACAAGTTAGACGAAATAATGTCGTAGCCCTACTCTGAGTCAAATGAAAAGTAAACGTGGATTCATTTTAGTCATTCTTTGTTTTGTTTACCACCCGCCCAATTCACCAACTCTACGGTTTGGTTGTTTCTGTGCAAAAAAAATTAGCACATGGAGAAATGTATCAACCGATCCATACCGCACGGGACAATACATATAAGGGTTGAATCACTTAAGGAAATTCATTTTTTTATGTACTAAATGTCTCCTATACAAATCACACCATAATATGGCTGCCATCGTGTAGAACATTAAAATCCTCAAGAATAGCACTTTCAAGAAACATTGGGCTAGTTGATTAAAAGTATGTTATGTAGGTTAATTTAATGCAATCTATTTTTTTAGAACTTGAAGACCACTACTAGTCATTGTCTACTCTCCCATACAATTGAGCTTTACATTATGTATTGATATGGTTATTGTTAAATCCGAGTTGACGTTCCGAAGTTTTATGCAATTACAATACATGCACATAAGTATTTTTTATTCGTATAATTGACTACTATACATACATTGCATTACATAGGTACGGGTGTTAAATAGAAGAAATTCTGAATGGATTTATTTGTGGTTTGCATTCTGATTCAGTTGTATGGAAGTGCGTGTAGATAACTCAATTTATTAATAATTACAAATTGCGATGCGAACTCGAGGACATAACGAGTAATTACGTTTATGGGTTTCAGTAACAGCAAATTAAATTACAAGTCTGCATGACAGAAATTCTGTGGAATATGCATAGGCTGGGCCGAGTTCTCGGGCAACTCCTTTTCCTATACACATGCATACGATGATGAATATTAAATTAATGCATTAATGTATTGAATTTAATTTCAACAGAAATTCAGCCCACTTTGTAAATAACGAAGAATTTTCTTCCGATATAAAAAATACGAATAGTACATATACCGTATTATCCCGATTAGAACGCCCGCGTTGTATTTAAAAAAGGCGCCCCATGACCCGCGTTCTATTTGAGACCCGCGTTCTATTCGGAACCGCGTTCTAATACTAGACCTCCAGCCCTGAGACCCAGACCCGCCATGCTATGTAATGTTGCACAATGCCCCAAAACCCCGCGTTCTATTTGAGACCCGCGTTGTAATCGGAACCGCGTTCTATTACTGTATCCAGCCCTGAGACCCGCGTTCTATTTGAGATCCGCGTTCTATTCGGATCCGCGTTCTAATCGGGATAATACGGTATATTGAATTGCATGAGTACAGGAGACATTTGAAACTCAAAAATAGTTCGAATTAAATACAAATGACTCAACATGCACGCAACGACGCAAAATGTAACATTTGGCATGGCATAAATGGCATACAACTCTATTCCTCCGCAACCAACATAACATCTTGACTGCAAAAGCAACCACCTACATGCACATCCGATTCATGGAACATGCAGTTGGTCAACATATTTTATGTTTGCAAATACAAACAGTGCAACTAACTTTTGGATTTTGTCCTTTGCCGACCTCACAATTTTGTCTGTAAAAATGTGCAATATCTAATTAAGTCTGATTGTGAGTCTCGGAGGACGAAGAATCGACTGGGTTGAACTTTAAGCACAAACGGGTCATGATGGGTCGCGTCCTTTTTTATAGTACCTAATTTGAAATATGCAATGATTTACAAATCTGTCAGGATTGGAATGATCTAATTCAACTTTGCAACTTAGTTTGGTCTAAACTTTTTACAGCTATATACAGCTTGTGTTGGAATAACAGTCAAGAGAAGTTTAAGTTGTTTAGCTAAATACTAAGAAAAATTCCTTATGGTACAGAGGGCGGTCGCGTTACACTACTGCATGCTGAGGCCAGTTACATTACAACACATATCGCGATTCGAATCACTTGGAAATTATACATAATTGAGCACGTGTATGAAGTTGCAATAAATTGTATCCTTAATTTTGACTATAATTAAGAAAATTACATCTAATTTCCGATTCATAATCCAATATAGCCAATTAATAAAATGCCTTCAAGTCCATGCCAATGTCAATGCCAAAATAATGGAACGCAAAACAAATACCAAGCATGGTTGGGAATTGGGAGTTTTATGTAATAAGGAACGGGGATGTGTGAGACTACTAAAGTTTTACACAAATGTAAAAAAAAACAATAAACCCGACCGGGAAACAAAGCATAGCCGGTAACGGTGTGGACTGTGGACTGCATACAGTATTGCACAATTGCACTAGACAAAATAGGTTCTTCGTGAGACAAAATTTCAAGAAAGTCGGTCAAACTTGTATAAAAAACAAGGGTCATCTTCTGGATCTGCTTGTATTATGCAACCTATTCAAGCTGTCCGGTTCTCATCTCTCATCTCTTCATCTGCCGTACGGCATACATACGAATTCGTCAACCTCAGACCTCAACCCACCTACACCTACCCAAAGCGTCGTACAAAAAACTTGCAACTTGCACCTTAGATTGTTGATTGTCACCCTTGGCTTTTGGTCTTTGGTGGGTACTTCAGATCAAACCTGAAAGAGAAGGTGAAGTTGATCATAAAATGGTTTGGTAAGTGAAAGTCGGTATGTCATAGGAATCTCAGATAATCTGGAACCTAATTCAATCAGGTACTATTGGGAGTCAGGATTTGATGTCATAGCCAAGGTACTCCTATCGCAACTATCGCTTAATTATAACAACTTTGAAATCTTCTACTCTGAAATCTTGACTTTGAATTTGGCCTAATATTCAAGCGCATTTTCCAGTTTCATTTGGAACAAGGAGTTTCGAAAAAAGCCTTCAAGTCCCTAACACATGGCCTTATCTTCAAGGGACTAGGCCATGCCATGCCACATGCGTGGAATATTTTCAGAGTCTTCCTCCGGGAGCTCAAGTAATACGTATTAATTAACATTATGATTGCATAATTTTTAAGGAACAGGGATGCATGGATACATAATATTATTCAACCTAAGAATAAAGTGCGTGGTGAGAGAGAAAACAGTGGTGGGGATTGCGTATTCTGAAGTGGGCTGTAGAGGCCTCATTCCTCCAACTCTTCATCAAATGTACACACAACGTGGATAGACCGGCTTGATTGGTTTTTTTCAGTTGCCGGGATTTGTCAAATGGTTCAGCGTGTCCAAGACGAGACCGGCATGGGGCTCACAGTCATAGAGAAACTAAACTACCCCTCAACATTCACACTCACAATGTAGCATTCCCAACTGTTTGTGCTGATCTCCACATTGCGCTATTGCACACTATCATGCTACAATTTCTAGTGCATGAGAGATGTTTGGTTCTATGATTAGCTACGTAACGTAGGGCGCGGGTCACATATACTTTGGGAGTCTCAACACAGCCAAAGCCCAAATACTTCCGCACTAGCTAATAAACTTATTTTGCAATATTTCTAGTTCGACGTTCGAATCAACAGAAGGATGTCATCATATTGTTCACCATATTCTCGTGAATTGGAAGTGGGCCGACCAGGAATTGAACCCGGGACCTGATGGCCTATGGCCGACACTCACTTCACTGAGCTAAGCTGACTTCCCAACACGCTATTTAGAACGAACCTATCATATCCAATCCAGTTTATGGTCAAACGTCAAATCCTCACGCAGTTTTCTTGAGGATTGGGCAAGAAAGGGGTGTACCCTTAGTAACATGTTATGTGTGTCATCAAGGGAGACCCCACACTGGATCTATTATCCAAATGTGAATCCGGATTCTGCTATTTACGAATTACGAGTTGCCATGTGTGTCTGCTTGGTGGATCCAATCCTCACCGTACAAACAACAACTAGTAACTAGAGTGTCCAAGGGCCTACCATTATTTGAGAGTAACGTTGAAGAAGGGTCCTTTGTAGAAGTGACTGCTGGTAGTGGTAGTGTGTGTGGTGGTTGGTTCCTCTGTGTGTGTTAGAGTGCGCTGAGGGGTACTTTGGTCAGAGTGGTGAATGGTGAATGGATGGTGGCCATAGTCTTGGTCTTGTCCTCATCCCATGGCATGGCATGGCATGTTATAAGTATAAAGGGCTATGTGTACAGAGAGAAGGGACATGAGGAAAATTCGTATCCCCGGCCGGTGCTGGTGGTGGTAGTGTTGAATGGTAGACATGACGAGAGTCTGAGAATTGAGAGAGTGCAGCTCAGTCGCGACTCGCGGAGTCCAGTGCAGTGCGGTTCAGTTCAACTCCAACTCCGGCATATGTCTACATGTGGTCCCAACTCACTCCACATACTACACACGCACACGGTTTTCACACAAAATTCACAAAAGAAACAATTGAGACACAGTGAGGAGATTCAACAGTGATTTTTTAGAGTTTCAAAACACAATAATTTGAGTGAATAAGTGAAGATAAAAAAAAATTAATAATCAGAGGAGAGGCCGGGAGAGTTGGGGACGGTTAGGTCTGGGTGACCCAGTGGGGTGTTCGCACACACTACCAACTTGAACTACCAACTACACTCGACCTTTCACCCGACACACGGGGAAAAACTATTGGAATGGGGCCGGTGACAGGGTCTGAGAGTGGATCTGAGCCGGGACCCATGAAGGTCACTCTGGTTGACACTGAGGAACAACAACAGGTAGAGGATGATGATGATGATAGTTTTGAAGTGGTCGGTCATAGAAGACATGCTAAGAATCAGTCAAAAGCACGTAGTTTCCAACAACACTCACATCATCAGTACCATGGAGGTGGTGGTGATCGTGATCGTGACTCTCCAATGAATAATGGCAGAAGAGGTGGGAATAATAGTTTTATAAACAATAGACCTGGCGGTGGATTCTTTAGATCCAATCGTTACAATGACTTGAATGGACATCCAAGGAGAGGATTTGGGGATGGGAGAGGGTCAGCTGGCCCAGGTCCTGGAGGAAGTGGTGGAAGTGGTGGCCCAAATAACCACAGTCACAATAACAACAACAATAATAGTAATAACAATAATCATAGCAGTAGTAATAATCATAGTAATGGGGTGATGACGACTGGTAGTAGTAATGGGGGAGTGATGACCCCGTCTTCTTCTGGATTAGTCGTCGTGTCAACAACAACTCCGAATTCCGTGACAAGGAAAGCAGGGAATAGTTCATCATCCATTTGCTCAGAGAGCAGTTTTACGGATTCACATGGAGGGACGACAACGAGGAGTAGTAGCGGAGCGAGTGATGAGAGTAGTGGGGATCATCCCCCTCTTCCTCCAATAATTGTTGACAACCGGAGTGAGAATAGTTTGACGTCCACAGGGAGTGGGACTGAAGGGACGGCGTCGTCAAGGACCGGTGAAGACAAGGATGAAGATGAGTCAGAGGAAACTAGACTAAAGTATGTGGATGCCCCTCCTCCGGTCGTCAATCCATGGAGAGTCAATCCTAACGCAGCTTCTGTAATTGCCAAGAAAACTCCTCAAAATGGTAGACTAAATTCGTTGAATAGGCCTCCACCCGCACCCACACCCAGGCCTCAACCCGCCGTCGCAGTCAAGGTCGGAAATGGACAGGATGTCAAATCTTCAACGCCAACTCCAACACCAGCCCGTGGTCATCCCCATGCACGTGCCCAGACTCAAGCTCCATCAAAACAACCACCACAACCAGCTCAATTGGCCCCAGTGACAGCGTCAACACCAAAACCTGTCCCTGTTCCTGTTCCTGTCACTGTGAAATTGCAACCGGCCTCTGCAAAAGGTATTTTATTTCCATTCTGTATGTATGTTTGTATGGCCTCTGTTTCGTCTAAATTCATTTTCTATCTTTAGGTAATCAAAAAACAATTTCAAGCTCAGGCTCAGAAATTTTTAGTCGTGTGTATATGAATGAAATCTTCTTCATGAATTTGTCTTTTTAACGGTTAACGATAAAGCAAATCAAATCGGTGTCGGCTCCTCCGTCGGACCGTCATCGCCCAAATATCATCCAATTCAACGTCCAACTCTACTACTCGCACAACGAGGCAACTCCTGAATTCCGAACTGTGCTCCTTTTCAAAATTTTGACTCGTGACATCGCAAAACTTGCTCTCCTTTTCAAAACAGATTTACCCCGACCTCATGGTTAGGAAATCTACCGGTAAGAATAAGTTTTGAACGGAAGAGAGTATAATTATTTGAAAATTGAAATACACCAAAAGAGGTGACGACAAAATACATACAGAGTTTAAAACTTTTATGCTGAGTATAATTGAAACGACAAGAGACTTATGCCGGTCAATGAGGACGAAGACGAATTAATAAAAGGAGCGGAACTACAAGTTGGTCAAGTGAAATTCTTTTTCGGTTCGGATGAGGTGTTTTTACTATTTCACTTTTTAATTCATTTTCAAGAGTTTTGCAGTATTTCAAATTTCAAAATGTTGTCGAGAAAAGAGTTGGGTATGCTTATAATTAGATGAATGACAAGAGTATTATACAATGCATAATATTATGGCTACGCATGAATCCGGATTTGGTCCGGAATATGAAAAATATGAATCATTGAATTTCGAATAGAATTTGGTTCTGAATGTGGAAAATTTCAATCCGGTCCGGGTATATGGATTCGTGCTAAGCACTTAATATAGTTTTCTTCTCCATTTTTATGTTTTTAGTCGAAACAATTTGGCACGCATGCATGAATTAAATTTGAATTATGTAAGAGATAGGAAACTCCGACCAATTTAATCATGAAGGACTTAGTTGCAGTCAATGTGACCTAGTTCTAGTTTGATTACTACACTATCATTTATTTAACTTTCACTCCGTGTTTTCCCGTTCACTGGAGTGTTTAGAAAAATAAAGTTTTTATATCAACCTTCTTTGTCCTATTTTTAATACATTGTCCATCATATCAATTTCATAGTTTCGATTTCAATTTCTCTTCGATTTCTAATCTAATTCTGTAATTTCTCCCAAATGAAAGTTAGTTTAATGGTCAATGTCATAAATGTTAATCGCACAGTATGCATTTGAATAATGATTAATAATTGTACTAATACATTCGTACTATTCTTCCTTAGACCCTTGGGATATTAATCGAATCAGACGGCGACAGGAGTCGAGCATTGTCTCGGGGAAATTGTCAGGAGATGACTGGCCTGCCTTGGAACCAGCGATTGAAGAAGTTCAACAAAATATGACATCACTGACCCTTGAATGCAAAATCGTTAATTTTGATTCAAGCTCGACTGGATCAGGTGACTCTTTGGAGGAAGAAATACAATCACCTGGAAAATTATGTGCAGAGAAGTGGCCCTTAATATCATCTGGTGACAATAGTACTACTAAGAGTGTTAGGTCATCCAGAAAGGATAGCAATGATGACGCTCTTCCTTCACTGGAGTCCACGCAATCAACCAGACAACAGCACGCGAGTGGAGACGAAAATGGAAGTGGAAGCACCTCAGTCTCGAGTGACGATACAGTCGCCGAAGTCAATATGGAGGGCGGCACTGATGAGATTGAGATACCGACAAGAAAAACTAAGAAGTGTGAGTAAAGTAAAATCATTGATGTTCCTCACATCCTAACCTTACCTTGACTTTCCTCTAATCCCTTAAAATTCACACAGCTCCATGTTCATTATTCAATTGTCTATTTGTCTATAAGGTAAAATAATATTTTATTTCAGCTGCCAAACTGAAGTGGGTTCCGCTGAAACTCCCTGAGACTGCGACACCCAAACATCGGGTAAAGAGAGAAAAGTCACTGAAGTTCAAGAGTTCAAGATGTAAGAGAGAATGGATTTTTGTGTACAATTTTTCTGTCACGGGTACTAACTGACTTGATTTGATATTTTAGATGACCGTGGAGAAAGTCCATCAGGTGCCTCAGGTCGCAGCCGCGGTAGAGGAGGACCAAGAGCCAGGGGACCAGGGCGTGGTAGCAGTCGAAACTCACACCAATATTTTTTCAATGAAAGTAGTGATCCAAATGTTATTCCTCCTCCAAATCAACGTGATGATTATACCGATTATCCCCCGGACTTTACTACATTAGCTCCAGTGTTTCCTGAAGTTTCTGAATTTATTATGCCATATGTCGCCGATAACTATTTCGCAAATTCGTTTATCCAACCTGCTGACTCTCCTTCCGATGTAACCTCTCCTGCCGTCTCTTTTGTTCCTGTTGGGTTGGAAGACTTGGTGGAACTTTTAAAACAGCAAATGTAAGCTAGAGATATTTTTATATTGATTGATCAGCAGGTTTAGAGTTTTGAACGGGAAACCATTCCTTAAATACTTGTGTGGTTTTGGTAACTTTCTCTAATACTTTGTTGCGTTTGTTTCAGTGAGTACTACTTCAGTGAGGAGAACTTGGAGAAAGACTTTTACTTGAGACGTAAAATGGATTCTGAGGGGTACTTGCCAATAAAATTGATTGCATCCTTTCAACGAGTTCAGAACATGACGCATGACTATAATATCGTCGTGTCAGCAATTATGTCGTCTGAGATTTTACAAGTAAAGGAAGATATGAGTTGTGTCAGAACTATGATAACTCCAACAAAATGGCCTATTGCTGACACGCTTTACCTTTCGGTTTCTGCGTCGGATTTTTCGTGCCCTGTGTCTTCCCAAGTGCCTTCCACAAACGTACCAAACGGAGTTGTTCTGTCTGAACCTCGCTCAATTCAAGCTGTCTAGTTTTTAGATCCGACATATTTATGTATATTTGCTGGGTGTGTTGATGATTGTCGGACCCGATAATTATGAACAATGAATAACCGATTTTTATTGCGGAATAATTATCAAGAATAATTATGATGACTAGACTATAAATCCCCGATATATCACTGTTATATATCCTTATGCGTCTCTATATATTATAAATCCTTATTATGCATCACTATATATATATATCCCTGTATATTCCTATAGATGCATATGTCTATATATCTTATAATTGTCAAGTTTTTGATAGATAATTATCAACTTTTGATAATTTCTGACCTTTTCGGAGAAAATCGGACTTTTTCGCACCCAGGTACACTGTATTTGTATCGTTACGAATGAATGAATTTATTTGACATTGGCCACTGGCCGTATCAAGGAGTTTTACAAATAAAAGTTATATAAAATCACAATTTAATGGGTATGTTAGTCCATTAAATATTTAAATAGTACGAATTAGAAATAAAAAATTAGCAATTTTAACTGTTTAACCGAGGTGTTTGCTGAATTTGTTCAAGATCAGCCGGATTTGTTCGATTTAGATAGTTCACGACCATCATTATTTTGACACTAATTTCAAGAGTGACTAGAACAGAATAGAGGTTCCGGCAACATTAGTTTCAAGTGTCCTTCAGTGGACAATCCACCAAGGTTAAATTCCTTTTCGGATAGTTTGGGAAGAGCTTGTCGATCACATTTATTCCCTCGCTATTCGCGAGCAGCCCGGCGGTTCGATTGTTAGTTTGATTTTTGATGTGGTCTGTATTCTGCTGCAAATATAAGGAATGTCTCACTAAACCGCTTACGCTAGAAGTGAAGTTATCCTCGTTGACTCGACATTTCTACCAGTATAATTTCGGCCATCATATCAGGTGCCAAATCGCGTCGGCTACCCCAAAAACCTGGATAACAATTCATAAGCAATAACGGAGCAACAAGTCTAATTTAACAAACAGGACTTTGACTTTGAACGTTTTTATAAGAAGAGAGAAGCTTTGGCGAAACTACGATCTCAGTCTTCAGATGTCGCCTGGGTTTTAGCTTACGTTGAAAAGCAAACGAGAAGCGTTGGATTATATTTTCATAGCTCTTCTTGTGGAACGGAACACTCACATTTCTTCTTCCAATATTACAATACTTAATATCAAAGTGTTAGTATTTTTCCTTTTACCCTCATGAATAATGGGGCGTTTAGAATAGTGAACAGTGCAGAGCAGATAGAGATGAACGAATTGATATAGAACATCATTTGCACGGGTTTAAGTTTAAAAATAAATATTTAGTATTTTGTTCAATTGAACAAGTTCAAAATCAAATCATGTATTAGTGAGAATGACATGTTTCTATGCTTCTAAATGAAAAATGCACGGGCTTGAATTCCAAATTGTGCTTCACCCAAAAATTATATTTCTCAATAGGAGAAAGTATCAAGCAACAAGACTGCGACTGGTTCGAACTTTCACTTTGTGGTTTGTCACAAGTGCAAAATTATGACACTGCATTGACTGCAGTCTTGGCTTAAGCTACAATAATGTGCACCAGATCGTTTATATTGCCTTATACAACAACACAACAGTTGTGAGGTTCTTCCTTAAGATTATTCAAACAGAACACGGTCCAAATACAACCAACTGGACATTTATTTACATAGTTTATTGGCTGGTACTCTTGGGGAAACATGACAAACGCAACCCTTCTTGTTGTTTGATCTGTGGAGTTGCTGATGTCTCCGCAAAGGATTCCATTCTTGTATGGCGATAAATTGTGACTAATTATCCCGTGACAATGAATAATTTTTATGGGGGTTGAACCTTCTCTTTGAAACAATATTTTTCGCAAGCCGAGTTCGGATAATGAGATTTCTCTCCATTACATTGTACATCCATTCTTACGCCTAATAGATACCATATGCAAATGTATTTCAAATTGTCTGTGAACATAGTGCTTGCTAAAAATAAATCTGTGAAGGAGAGCTGGGAGTGCGTGAATGCGGCAAGTACTGCATTCATGGTGTCCCAGAGTAAGGCACATCTTGCATTGTTCGTAGTAGAGGGAAACAATTAAGAAATCATTTGTGACAGAAAATATTTAAGGTTAAACCAACAGAGGATTAATATACCATGCATCGGACTTACATTCTTTAAATCAGGATGAAACTTTTTACATGGGGTAGTGAAACGCAACGCGAGCGTCTTTAAAGGAGCCCCCATCTTTTTTTTCATAGTTTTTATTTTAATATATAGATTCCTATACTCCACTTCTTTGAATTCTGTCCACCTCGGAAACCTGATTAATCGGACGAATTAAACACTATATATGGTGTAACAATAACAATAGGGTTGTGGACGCAATGCTATCCCAATTCAACATCAGTCTCACATTTTGCTCTCTAACGAAACAGACACCTTTGTTAAAGTCTTACAGTTTTGTATTCTTAAAGTGTCCGACTAAAAAATGAAATGAGGAAAAGTGTGAGTAGTAAAAATTATTTTTTCCCGTTTCCAATGAATTCGGTGAACTAATTTTTAAGTATGGATTTCCTAGCAGATGTAGATGTGTTTTCTATAATAAGTTGTCTGTCCCAGTATGCAGTAGTGGGTGTGAGTCTACCAGCCGCAGCCGAAGAAACCTCACAAGAAGTTCTGAATTTGAGTTTAAAATTATATTCTTTGGCTATTACCTCACATAGTTTATGAGCTTTGGTTGTAATGATAACCCCTTCTGGAAAAATGGGTAAAAAGACAGCAAATATAAATAAACATTTTGAATCAAGGACCAGAGTGAAGGGAAAAATAACTTTTGAGACGACTGACTCCTCCGGTTCGATAAGAACGGATTCAATTCCACACATGTATCGAAGTATGTAATGTATCCATGCAAGCATTCCATATCCTTCAATTTCAGACTGCGAAGAAAATGAAGTGGAGTTGTTAAAATATTACTTTAGTAAGTCTGAGTAGTACTGTGTATCTTTTTTTTTCTGGATGACTTCATTTTTTTTTGCATACATACATGGGTAGTTAAGTATACAGATTGACTGTCTAGGACATGAGCTGACAGAGAAAAGTATCTTAGTCAGTCGGCTGATCCAGATAGACCTTACTTACACTTACACCCTTTCTTAGCATTTGCTTGGCTTCTTTTAAGGTCCCAATTGGAAAGTGATACAATATTTTTGTTGGGTTTTGAACTCACTCTGATGTCATATATAACATACATGATACATATTCCTTTTTGAGACCAATTTCTTTCAAAAGTTACGTGTCGAGTCAGAAGATTTCTCACACCCGGCCGGGCCAAACACCAAACCGCCGTGCCACGGTCCGGTCCGACCGACTTATTGCAATGTAGTGCATTACATTTGGGGAAATTGGGATTGGGATCACTGAATGTGCATTAAGACAGAGGAGTTCGTCGTCGTCTTCGTAATTCTAGTATTCGATTCCACAAACAGAAAGTGATGCATCGTCACGAAAAAGTTCCATTTGTGGTTAGCGTCCAGGCGCCAACTATCTTTCAACAATCAGCATTTACACTTTTACTCGGGATTATTTATTTTTTGCTTCTTTACGTCCCTCTACTTTGTATACAGTAGTACACACATAACATATGAATAATCATATACACCCGAGAACCTAAAATACAATAAGTGTATTGTTTACAAATAACATGGGTAACCCATTAAACCGACAATCTTAAATATTGATTGTTTCGCTTCCGTGTGTGTGGTGCAGGCTTTAGGGTTGACAACCTTATTTGGGTAACCCTTAAGAGGCAATACGGTAATATGATCGTCGGTCAAGTTTTACAATTGAACCTTAGAACAGGTCATGAACTAAAGTTAGACTCACGTTTATCTTTTCTTGTGATCGGGAAGAACGTGTTAGCGTTGACAAGACATTAAGTATTTCGACGACCCAATGCAAAATGTATGAACAGGTCAAGTTGCATGGTTGCATTGTTCGGTTCCCATTCTCATTGTTGTAGATATTGTACAAACGCTGTCACTTTTCTTCATTCGGATCGCAGCGATATATTAGGGTTGCTAGAAAAGATTCTCATCGAGAGAATTACCTCGAGAGAAAATTAGTGTTCACAATGTTTAATGTTTAAGTTTTGGATATTATTTGAACTAGCGTATTAAATTGTAACCTTCCGTTCTTAACTATCCATGGCAAACTGTAAAGCAAATTAACTCTTTGGTACACGTAATTCATAATTCAAAACTATAAAATATTTTTAGTTTTATTGACAACTACGTACAATTGTGATTTGAGTGAATCATTGCAGGGATAAGTGTCTTTTAAGGTCTCATTATATGATTCTTGGACTTAAAGTCCTCCCAATCTGTTACGCACATTTTGTAAAATCTTCATATAACCCTAAGTTTCGGGGCTCCAGTATCCCATCCCAAACCCAACAACTGTAAAACCTGTCCTCAACATTGTTTGACTTGAGAAAATACTTTATTTCCTTACAAGTGTATCATACTCTCAGTATTCCTCTCCTTGTTGCGTTTTAAAGAATCCCGAGGGAGTTAGAACACAAGAGGAATGCGTTGAAATGTTCAGAGTGACGTGACTCCTTGCTATGACCGACCTGACTCCAATAAATCCATTATCCTACACTTGGAAAATAGTAATTGTAACTGGGGAACACTCCTCATTTTCACTCGGGCAGCAAACTCATTACTTAGGTACAGTTTTCATAGTTTAAACAAACCCTTACGATCCCATAATTAATCTACTCAGCCAAACGACCCTTCCATTTATCAAAGATCAAGTGCCTTCGTGTTCAGAATTTTGGATGGCTCAACCATTCACTCAAATCTACGATTAAAAAATTGCAATTTAAAACTGTACTGCCTCGACTTTCACTCCTGCCTTTATGAAGAGAAGATGTCCATCGTATTTTTCGCACATTATTGTGACAACAAAACGTATGACCACATTATTCACCATGCTTAGATTAATCCGAGCCATAATAGTGATTATTTGAAATGACGGTAACCCAACAATTATGATATTTCATACATTTTAGCCGACAGACTCAAGGAGTGTCATTTCGAAGAGTGTCTCCTAAGATTGAGCACAGTACTTGATCTAAACTGAAGGATCCACCAGAACCGACTGTCTTGACTGAGTCGTCTTAGTTCTGTGACATTTATGTTTTGACTCGATCTTGAGCACCAACGGGGGTCTTTAGTCAGTCACTTTTCATTTCAACCCGAAAATGAGAGGGAGAAAGACACCGACATGTCCTCAGTTTAACTACCGCCTTTGACGTCAATCAAAGTTCCTCTGTAAAGCCGAACAGTAGCCCTTGAGGATTTAAAGAGTCCCTGCTCCGAATCTACACGCAGACATAACACATAAACTATCAACCACTAGTATTTTCTTCCACTAATCCTTCCGTTCAAAGAATGCTTTCGCCTTCATGACCGAATCATAGTATGATGTCAATGAGAGGACAAAATTGTGAGATCATACACAGAAATTAAAAATAGCACCGTAGAAAGAAATTAAGAAAAACAAAACTGAATGGTATAATGTAATACCATCCTTGAGCATATTTTTCCCAAGAAATCAACCCCACAAGCTTGGACGACAAATCATTCAGCAGAAAAGCCTCGCTTGAGGTTCACATAAGTAAATCTAACACTTACATTCACATTACACAATAATTAGTTTCCGAGGAAATGTCGCAAGGGAAAATAATGAAATAATTATATTTAAGAATTAGAACTTGTTCGCACACTAGGAATGTCATTTTTAATTCCTTTCTACTCTGGCTTGTCGGGTAGTGAGTCAATCGAATCTCTCAGTCGATTCTTATTCACCATCACATTGAGATTGAGTCCTGACAGACTTTGAAAACTGCTGGCGAGTTATATGATGGAGCTCACCTATGACATCTGATGAAACAGTCTAGCGTCTAGCCGGTTTACTTATAAATCCATTAATTACGTTTTCCAGGTAATTCCCGTTGAGTAGTAATCCCTCCCTGCTACGTTTGTACATACAGGTTGGGTGAACCGGTTGGAAATTAAGATTTGATTAATAAATGAAGAGTGATAGAGTGAGTAACGTTAAGATTGTAACGTAACGCAGAATCTTAATCTCGATCTGGTGAGGAAGGTCGCACAACGTAGTTTATCTCAAGAGGTGTCAATTGTACAGCTTGGGTTGGGCTTCACTGGGCAGATGACTTCATCTGTGTATCTAGGGAATCATGATTAGTTTGTATGGCTCAAGTAAAGAACATTAAAGTTTTATAGCTAACAAGTGTGTAACCTTAAAAGTCAAACAAATGCCACGGGCTAAATGAGCTTGTTATCTTTGCCGTGGGTCTTATAGGGAGGCCACCGGTGGAGTTATCGTTTACCTTCGTTAATAAGGATCATAATTCCACTCCAACATTTCCAGCGTTTCAATATATGTATTGTACGTTAAATTTTGAGTTAGGATGAGGTAGTTTCCCGAAGAAGGTGAATAATGCGAGACCGGAAAGAGGGGCGGGGCAATTTGGAATGACAGAGCGGTCTTGTGTGTAGAATCGTTGGACTTGGACTTCAAAAAACTCCCTTAATATCTCTATGTGTGTCCTAGGTTCGTTTCAAGCCTTAATTTTCCACTTCTAACTGGTCTTGGTGGTGGGTTTTTACGATTAAAGAACACTACCGCACTCACTACACTTGATTACTTACTCCACTACTTTCCTCGTTTTATCTCTAGTTACATCGTACTGGGACAGGGACAACAGAAAATATATTAAGACCTCACTTATGTATCACTCTACTAGTCGTTCCTAAATTTTTACCTGTGTTAAATACAACAAATAACTCATTTTGAATAAACCACTCAATAGTTCTATTTCTGGGTGTAGTACTGTTTCTGAAATTATTGGCAAATATTGTCATAGGTAATATTCTATGTTCTAATAATTTATTCTATTTTATTATTCTTTATTCTTCTAATCTATAAGTACTGCGTGTATAGAAAAATGTTTCAGTAAATAGTTAACCCAGCCCCTTAATAGTGCAAACCCGATGATTCCCATAATTAAGGTTAAAAATACGATTCCATTTCCCCAACAAGTTTGAATATCTCTGTCTGCATGATCAAAAATGAAATTCTTTAGGGACATTACTCAACATACAAAATGGTGTGAACAACTCAACTCTGAAACCCAATTTGCAGTAATGCGTCAACCCGTAATACTCTTCATATTGAGTAAAGTGGATTCACACTTTGCTTGGTCCAATGCAACGCGGAGTAAGTATTCCTAGTGAATGAATGGGGTCAAATTGCCAAAATATGATCTCAGTCTCGTCTCATTACTAATTTTTTTCTGGTTTCTGGTATGTGTAACAGGCAGGCGTAATTGCAGCCAAAGGAGAATTACCGCGCTGTTACACCATTCACCCTTTGAATATGATCTTTAAATGATATTTTGTTGAGTTACCGACTGGTCAGATCAGATTGTATTACACCATAACCAAAGCATTTAAAATAAAGTACTATTACTATTGACTATTGCGTTCTAGGATCAATTACTCTATTTTACTTAAAATGTTCCAATTTAACTGGTTGAACTAAAATAGTTAGAACTAGAACAAGTTCGCCACAGTTCCTGATAACAGTTCAAAGTATTCTGAATTGGTTAAGAGAAAATTAGGCTCATGCCAGAGGTTTGGGCATGACAGTATCTATAGCGCAATTATTCTCTTCAAGTTTGGGGCTGATATTTAAAAATATAGTTCTTGCTAGTTTAATTTTGACATCAGCCAATAACATGCAAATATGAACTATACAGAAAATAATTAGAGAAATCAAAATCACACGTTACACGCCTATTTGTAACCTGTCAAAGAAACTACACGAATGCGCACACAAAAAGCATAAAAGTTCATCCTTACATCTTACAGATTACAAAAACGGTGGGACAATATTTTAAGGGTCTCGTAGTCTCGCCCGTGAGTGTGAGTTTCGAGCTCAAATTACTAATTTTGACTCAATATCTCTTTGCTCTCCAAACTTCATTTTGTAATGCATTCCTTGTGTTTTTAAGAGAGTCCAAATCACTCGTCAAAACAATCGAGTTGACCCAACTAATAAGTTATTGTAAGATGGACATTTTCATGTATATTTCTCTGTCCTGTGATATCTATTTACATTTTAACTCGGGATGTAGTGTAGTAGTGTGTTTGTACTTAGCCTGGCCGACGGACTTAATTATGATGAGGTTGGAAAACCACCCAGAGTCTCTGGTCAGGTACTTAACCGTAAAAGATGAGTTGATGGTTGCCGACACCTGAGCTGCCCTATAGCGACGTTGTATTGCAGCAATGGATCCTCTTCAGGTGTCAAAATTAATTGGTTGTGTGTTATGATGGCAAGCACTATTGTACAATTGGAAATCCTTCGCACAAATGTTTCTACTGGAGTTCTGAAGAAATCCTTGTAGCCTGTAACAAATAATATATGCAAAATTGTATTGTCATTAAGTAAATTATTGCTGCCAGATAATTCTGTTACATATGACCAACTGCCCAACTAACTTTAAGATGAATAAGATGCTGATGAAACTATAGTAGCAGACGGGGTAGTTTTGCTAAGACAATGACGAGTTCTCGAGACCGGATTCTTCTCATGTCAGAAGTTTCCCTTGTGAGTATCCTCCAATTCCACCTGATCCGTCATCCTTTCCTTCACACGTTTAAGTCGGTCTTCATTTCCTCCGCCCCTTTTCCCCCCATCTTTTCTCATTCATTTCATCCGAAAAGCAAACAAATTCAACCCCATGTTCTCTTCACCTCCTCATTCATTTTCTTCTTCTGCCGACGCGACTCTCATTACGCTCGAGTGTAATTAACCATAACCGCACTCGAGACTCTCTAACCATGTGTACCTTACAATCCATAAGAACAAAATAGCCGCTGACACCAATTACAATGGACTTTCTTCATCAGACTCCGCCAATTGACACGCCCGCTCGCCGCCGCGCTACACCGTTAAAGTGACTAATCGTCTGGTTCTAATCATTTGATGCACCACACAAATCTTAAATGGAATTGGATTGGAATCATACTCATCCAATTTACTCATTACTACATTACTACATACACAGATTCCGCTAGTCTATCTTATACAGTCTGGAGGTCGATGAAGCGCCAAGGCCAATTACAAACCCGTTCGCCGTTTCACAATTTTCTTAGAAAAGACTCGAAAATCGGCGGACGAGTGATTCGCAAATCGCAACTCGCAAGCACTATTTTCTAATCTGGCGCCAATCCACATGAAGATACCTGGTAGAAAACGTAAAGAAACGTCTGGGTTTTAAAGTGGGTGTGAGTTTATAGTTTTTGTAAATTCACACATTAGTATTGGGTAAACACTTCTAAATTATTTCCTATATAAAGGATTAAAAGTTGAGCACACATCTTCTCAGACGTTACGAATTCACTGCGTGTACTCGCACTGAAAGTTCTGGTATTATTTTTAAAGTGGACTAGAATATTAATGTTAAGTAAAATTCGAGCAATTCAGTATCTCTCTAAACGCTAATATAGTAAAATGCTGACCCTTGAAGAAATTTTGTGTCTGTTTTAGCATTTCGGATTAGTAACCTCATTTCAGATATATGTGTAGAATTTCAACGGACACGACAATTTTCAAATTATTTTGAATGCTCCAAAAAAATAATCTACTAATGGCTTCATCAGAAATAACCAAGTCGGAGTAAAATGGTGAATGTAACAAATTCAAAACCATGTGGCCGAACAATAGATAGTAAACTGTTAGAGTCTGAACAAAAATATGTAATCCATTTACATTGGGCATCTGTGTGGTGATTAAGTTATACATATACTCCGTGTGAGGATTAATTGTGTTCTAAAACAGTTTAGTTACAAAAAGTGAGATGCAAGGGTTAGAAACATTCTGAATACAAACAAAACAGAGCAAGGACTGGATAACACAGTTACACTGAACATTTCTTTTTGGGGAGGAATTTCCGTAGCCAAGAGCCCAATGAGTGTCCTCTAAATTTGACATCAGGAGGAGCTCTCGTTCATAGCAAATGCTCCAACAATTTCTCTGGTCCGCCTTTTCATCTCTTTGCTGTCAAACACCGAAGATGTACTTTACCACAAAAATTTTCAGCATCTCATCTCACACATGGACCATGAGGAACTTAGTTTTTATTTCACTATTGTTCTGAACGGTTCTTGAGCAGAGTCTCCTTGCGAAATCTTAGGAATCAAAAGTTGAAAAAGTTTATCGGATCATGGTCTCAGAGAATCGTTTCAAACATATATGTTTCGAAAAAATTGCTTCAAAATTTGATTGTAACAAATGCTTGAACAAATTCTAAGGTTGTAAAACTAAATATACCCGAGTATCGAGTGTTTGCTCGTTAGATTCCAAAAATTGTTTAAAGTTATATATCTTAGCCATGCATAGCTCGATTAGTATTGGAAATGTGAATTGTCCCTCGGATTCTTCGACTCACCAACGGGGATATTCTGAATTTATTTGGTGTGAACCAACTACTGATGAAAATTATAATGAAAATTATATACCTGGAGAAACTCAATTACCTGTGGGGCCGACCAGTATTCACAGTTATTATGATTTTCCGCCACATCATCTTACAAGTACTGGTGGTGGTTATCATCAGCCAAACTCTCCTGAGCAACAATTCGGTGGGGTCAGTGGTGGGGGTCATGAGGTCAATGAAGACTGTTGCAGTGGAGGAAGCGGGGCTGAATATTATGATGGTTCCAGGTCACCATCCGGACCAATGTGTGGGATTTGGAATTGTAATTCTCATCGACATGGCGGAAGTGGTCATCATAGTCCTGACCCACTCGGGTCACCCATACATTCTGGTGCAGGATGTGTAGAAACGATTGTGAATGTGAATGGAATGATCACACAACGCCCAACTGTCCGAAGACGAAATACAGCCAATAAAAAGGAACGTCGGAGGACGCAATCAATTAACAATGCGTTTGCTGAACTACGCGACTGCATTCCCAACGTTCCAGCGGATACAAAATTGAGTAAGTCCTTTATTAAATTCATTTTTCCTTTTTCAAACTCCAGAATATACTTTGTTCAAATTCAGACACTTTCATTCCCAATCTTGCTAAATGGCAGGCTAACGCGTTAAAAATTAAAAAGTTGCGTTCAACGTTTTGTGTGAAAAGAATGTACATAAATCAGCTACTTTTTTGACAAAAATACACCTTCCAAAAGGTGACAAGGTGTACGCCTTCGATTTGGCTTGGTGAAAATTGATTTTTCCTCAAGATCATTTCAACTGAACGATTAACTTTCACCATACCCCGACCGGAAGATCCCTGTAAAAGTGAGTTATCACAGAATTTCCCGATGTATTTTGGGATATGAGTGCCACAATCTGAGCAACTAAACAATACGAGATAAACAATAAGAATATTACAGATTGAAATATAATTTTTTATTGCTGTGCCGGCTTGAACTTCAGTCAGAAATTCTGTTCCGGTATAGCAACTAAAATTGTTAATTTCCAAAATTGTAGAGAAATAATGATAAATCTGGAGTTTGTATTAAGTCTTCAACGGACTTGGGCGCAATTTAAAAAGTAATTCCTGTGCAGTTGGTGTTTACCAACAGATCTTGCTAATAATTCACATCATGCATTTTTGCTCAAATGGTAAAACCTTTCTCTACGACTTTATTTATTTTTGAATTGTGAAACATTAGAGGACTCTTCCGATTAGGAGAAAGTGAAGAACATATTTGACCTACACATAAATCCATTCTCGTCTGGATTTTCTTAACATTATATTAAGCGTAGACGTATCATGTATCCACTACGATTTGTCTTTCACTCAAAAAATCCAGGAGTTGATTAGATTGGCTTTAAACAAATGAGTCTTGTACTCGTTCTAAAACACGCATAGTTGTGACTTGTGAGCCTGATCTTGAGGTTGCTTATCTTTAAGGACTCACCAATAACTCTAGAATTATAAAGCCAATGCTTTATACTCAATTTTTATTTCTAATGTCAGTGCTATCACTCACACTATTAGTCAAAACATGTTGAAGCGACCTTAACACTGAAGGGGTACGCTCCAACTGATTAGTTTGTTCTAGATTAAGATAACTAAAAGAACCGGGGATGTTGGAGCCTAAGATCATTCTGACAGAAGTCACCCGAAATATAATAACGAACGCAAGAGTTAACCGTGCCTGTCTGGCGTGTAATCTACGACGGGATGATTACGCTTAATATGAATGTGTTATTTTGACATGGACTTTGATAAATAATTGTCGAACAGGAACAGGATACAAAATATATTCCAAACAGATGCATGCAAGTCAATGTGCACGCAGTCTTTCTAAATAATTCAAAAAGGCCGACATGTTTGAAGAAGTAGCATCCGTGAACTCTCTGTTTTTGAGTAATGTGTCGCAATGTTGAAAAACTTCTAGAGTAATATGCATTAGATAACTGTTCCGAAAATTCTGAATTGCATATAAACTTTTGACTGTGCTTAGTACATATTTAAATTTATTTTGTACCATTTGTTCACACGTAGAAATGTAAGTCTGACTAGGGTGGTCGGAAAGCGTAATAATGTTTATGAACTTTGTTAGAAAGTTATCTAAAATATTGCACGGCGGAGGAGGAATTAAAACTCTGTAGAACTTGTTTGATTTATAACTCCCAGCAAGACAACAGGAAAATTATTATATTGAACAACTGTGTAAAAGAGAAAAGTAACTAAAGGAATATCGAGAAAAACAGAACTCATAATTGAGTCTCGAATATACGCACTTTAGAAAATGTTGTTAAACTATCTTAAACTGGAGCTATAATTTGGAATATGGAAGTGACATGCATCAGTCTTATTGCAAAGTTTGATAAAGCATTCAATTCAACTTTGTGAGATAACTAGATCAGAAAGTTTAAATAAGGGTCACATCACATCTGAACACCCCAAACCTCATTGTTAATGGTCTAATTTGATTGTACTTTCCTTTCCCACAGGCAAGATCAAAACATTGCGATTGGCTACCTCATATATTGCTTATTTATCGGACGTACTGTCCGGGGACGACCCTTCCAGGACTCCTGCAGCGTTCACAGCTGAAATCTCTCGGAAGTTGGCTCGTGGTGACGAGAAAAGAAAAAAAGAGCTTCTGGTATTGTTCTGTTCCGATTATGATCTCTTTCTCATTTATACGACTCAATTTTATGGCATTTGATTACATTATTTCCGCACACTACGCGTGCCCTAACCTCAACAAGAAACTGTCTAATCGGTCCTAATGAGTTCAGAAAACAAGGAAAAGCTATTTGAGAGATTAGTTTAGCATCCGTCTGGCATTTTCCAAATCAAATTATTTCCGAAACATCACTTCTATGCCCAAGAATAAGACCTGATCTGTTCGTGGTACACTGCATGTTATATGAAGTACGTTTTGGTGTTTGGTCCTCTGGATGAATTTTTCTCGCACAAGTAAAACATACAAGGACCTCACCGCGCGCACCCCGGTCCTGGTCTTACGAACTCACTCAAAAGATAGAAAACAGACACGAATTTCTTCTCTAAACTTTCCCCTTTCTTCCCAATCTCCTTCCATATACTTTCATTACCTTCGAATCATACAGTTTCGTCATTCTGTTGAGACGAGACGAGTTTATAATTCTACTACAAAAACTATCTTCTCTTTTTCATGAACCAGAAACTCTTTGCGTTTCCTTCATTCTCTTCCAAGATTTTTATGAACCTCGTTTCTGTTTTCTTTGGAATAACTTTGGACATCCTGTTTACAGAACAGCTATAGAATTGAACAGTGAATGATGGATGGAGACGGAGACACGGTCATTCAAAAAAAATACACTGGTATTTTTAGTAGCACAAGATTCCCTTGATCGACACGTTTTAGTTAAATGGAAAAGTTGAGAAGTATTTATAGTATTTAAATACTTTATTAATTGAAAATGTATTTAAGAATAGTTTTGCTACAAATATAATTCCGATCGTGGTTTTTAATTTCCATGTACTATTTTCTACAAAACATAAAGTCCACAAACGTGAGAAATTTCAACGAATTTCAACTTGTTAACAGCCGATCTCGATTCTCGCTTGTAGTGGAACCGTAGAGGTACTCATAATCTCGTGCGTGCATGGCAAATCGTAAAATAAAGATGAGACTGTGATAAGGTAAATCTAGTTACCTGGTAATTTTGCATTACCTTTCGAACACCATTTCACAGTACGGCATTTTAAAAATCAAAACCTCCCCTTAATTTTTTATTTGTTTTTTTATTAATATTTTTGTATCAGTATCGTTTACACATATGTATGTTTATATTCTAGCATTCAAACCGATATTGGGCTTAAACTGATCTCTCTCTTTTGAAAAACCCTACTAGTCATACAAAAATTAGTGTAGTAAAAATAATTGCTCAGCAGCACGTTTGAAACCTCTTATTGCTTCAATTCACTGAAAGGTGAGGGTCTAGAATTGCGTTTGTTCCCGGATTCATATTCGTTTCGTGGAAACCTCTGTCTGCAGTTGCCATGTTTGAATTGGGTTGTAGACTTGACTAAATCACCTACATTGTTCTCAATAACATGTTGATTAATTTCAGTTATTTAATTCTTAGATGGCTGAGCTGAATAATAGCAACAACAACCATAACGTGACAAGTGGAATGAAAGATCAGAAGACCAAGGGACGAACTGGTTGGCCTCAACATGTGTGGGCACTGGAGTTACAACAATGAAATCATCATTATCCCTTTTAGTCACAATTGCACAATAAGATTATTTTGTTGTCAGATGCCGAAAAATGATGAGTCTATCCCTGTCCATGTCTAGAATTCCATCTTGTCAATCCAAGTGCACTCCCACAATGATTAGAGGTCCACACTCTAAAACCTATAGTGACGGCCGTCATCATTGTGTCGTGGACATTGGGAGGTCGTGGTCGGAAGAATTAGGAACACGCGAGAATCTCAGGATGGAATCCCTATTCTTGCCAATGCCAATCGACTATAATATTATGTTTCCTCTTGTCATCCCCCAAAAACTGAACCTCGACTCATTACGTCCTTAGTTTGTCAAGTTAAATAGAAATAAACATTATATTATTATTATTACCATTATTGTAAGTTATCCCTAATATGTTTTAGACCTAATTGTGAACAAGGGCATAGAACCGTCGCCATCCTTGTGCGTGCGTGTCAACGACTTGACAACCCAGTATACGTATTATTGTACCTCAGGATAACCCTTATTATAATATTACAGCGAGTCACTAGATGTTTATAGTAATTGTCATAGTTGAACAAGAATTTTTGAAAAAAAAATTTGGGAGGTAGCATAGCAATTAGTAATGTGACGTGATCTCGTTTGGCTAATAAGTAGAATAGACCTCAACTTGTGTTATAGAGAACCTTTTTGCGTGACAAATTTGTTGAATGAAACGATGGGGAAATGAATGATGTTATTTACTTTACTTTACTAGTCCCAATTACGCAGCCGCAGAGACAATAGAATAAAATAGAATAAGTGACTCTCTCATGTCACTCAAACTCCTCCATGACCTTCTTTAAACTCCCAGACATGACATATGACATGACATGCGAGGCTCATACTTTTCTCCCAGACCTTTCCGTAATTATTTTCGCCGCTATATACAGATGGGTTATTTGTTAGTCTAAAACCTCGGCACATACCATTTGGGAGACCAAGAAAATATTACAATGGAAGATGGACTAACGTCTACTAAAATTTCAATTAAAACTAAGTTTCTAATTTAAACTCAAGTCTCGAAATTTTTACGGACCTAACGGTATAGCACCGACTCCTAAACATGATGATTCCTATTTTCAGATAACTGGAGAAATTCGAAACTGTCCATCACTGTACATATAACTGTTTTCTATATCCGCAATCTGGCAATCTATAGCTATTTCTTATGTGATCTCTTCAAATATTCATTTGCATTACTGTTATTATTAATTCACATGTTTTACACGTACTTTTTCTTAATTTCCTACATGTAATATGATTTTATTATTTAATACCAAATATAATTTTTACTAAACCGGTCGTCCGAATGATTAGAAAGTGTATAATGCTTTAACAAAACTCAAATCTAAGTTTCTCAATATTTTATTGTGTAAGTTTGTAGGTTTCTAAGTTACTACAGATTGCACTGAACTGTTGTTCAGTTTGAAAGCCATAAGCATCACAGCACAAAGAGCTTACATTCAATTTCGTGGAGAATGCTACTGCATAATTGTACATTATTAATAAATGAATTTGTCATGAATCAATGCAAATATTTCTGTAACATTCAATTCGCGTTCTAATAAATATTATTATTAAAGAACTCATTGGACATTGCGTAAGTGCGTTATGTGTTGGACACTATCTCATCTCTTTGTTCTCATTTTTCTGATTTGGACAAAGCAAAGTATTAAGCTTTACCTGGGAAGATGTGAGAAGTTTTCAAATTCAAAAACAAAGGAAAATAAGAAGGTCAGTTTCCTCAAATAAATTAGAAACGAAATAAACTCTAAGCGTGACTATAATCTATTATTTTTAAGAAACAGGTTGCTCTCGCCATTTCTCATCTGCACGCCTTCGATATTTGTTGGAATATTGGCTTTCTTCAACTTTCATTTTTGGAACCAAGCAAGTATTGAGAGAAATGGCTGGACAAGTCAAATGCATAATTTCTACATACAAGATACATCGAATTGCACTTTAAAGATGAACACGAATCCAATCCCTGCCGACGAATTTGATGATAGTCTCTATCATTCATGCTGGTCTCTCTCTGTATGCCCATGTAATTGTATCATTCGTTGGGATCATACTTATCTTGTTATCTTTGCAGCTTTCTCCATTCGTCAAATCTCGTGTAAGGACTCTTTGTTACCATTAATAAATATACAGTGAATCGAGCTCCAATACAGCGGCTGGGGCACACCTGTACCACTATTCTTCAACGCGCTGGCCCTATTTTTTTCTAAAACTTAATTATGGCGTCTAGAATTGCTAATTTGATTGACTCGAGTGACCTCGTCGTGGAATGGATTCGGACTGTTTTCATGGTAATCTTGTCACTCCCATGCAATTGCTGCAGATGCAAGTTGGAGCGTATGAAAATTATAATTATGCGTATATAAAATATTATATAAACCATTATATAAAATCAAAACATACTTTCTCAGTTCGACAAATTCAAGGATTCGTTACTCCGTCACGAAAATGATGAATCGATTCATAATACTAAGCTCTTAAAATTGAACATGGCATTTATACACGAATAACCCAATGGGTGTTCGTGACTGTGGATTATTTACTATCACATGCAGATTCATCGGGAGTGTACATTTACAATTTATTTAGTGCTTCAAGTGTTTAAACACAATCTACGGCTCTAAATTTTTTTTTTAAAATTGTAGGCGCTGAGCATCATCGTGACTTTCAATTCTTGCATTTCAGACTCAAGGAAGGCCAGTAAAGCCAGAAGTCGTCGTAAATTCTTAAATTTTATTATGTAAAATAATGCTTTAAAAAATTATAGTGTGAGATTTGTAAAAATAAAATTGGTTAAAAACTCATCATAGGTATATCAACACATCGCAAGTACGGAATTTATTTTCATCCACATTAATTTGAGGACATTTTGCAAATAGGTATAAGCAAATCATTTCATTTTCATATTACTTTTATTCCATTATGTATTACTCATTTCCCACTCACGATACTCAGGCGTGATACGAATGTCCATGAAATAATCTCTTTTGATACGTTTCAATAGACGACATCCGTCTTCTTTTGAGACCTTAACTTTTGAAACGTCGATTCCAGGAATGAGCTTAAGAACTTCCATGGAACCAACCAGAATTGAATTCGTATTCAGTTCAGGACCCAAAGTCGCACTCGTGAGAATCCGGTTTCTCAATTTTAATTGTTTGATCTTCGGAAGCCATGCAATCAAATTGAGAATTTTCCCCGCATCCAATCGAACAATCATTGTAGTACCACAGCGGAACCAAGGATGAGCCGAAAATTCAAATACTTCCAAATTATTCAAATTTTGAAACATTCCAGCACAAAAATTTGACTCAGCTTCCATCGATATAGTCAAAGATAACTTCAGGATCCGGATTGAAGATGGAAGACAATTTATTTGTTCAATTTCTGACCAAATGATGAAGTCCGTCCAACGACCTTCATATTCTCGAGTATTCTTAATCATCAAATTCTCAAGTCTTGTCAATTCAGCCAAATGGGAAGCATTCAAACACCAAATTGGTCCCTGGGGTGGATTCAAATACAAGCCAGACCTCGGGTTTTCAAAATTATTAATGGAGACTTGAATCAAAGCATCCCGATTTTCAGTCAAAACTCGATGAACTTTACCCCAGCAGTGATGCATTTGATCTGACAGATCAAATTTTAGTAAAGATTTTTGAGTTCCCAGATAAACAAGCCAATCAATTTCAGGAGCATAAGCCAAATAGTCCTTCCTGTAGCTGCCACAGCGAAATTCTTTAATAACATCACGCCCATTGTTAGACGGTTGTCCACCATTTGGATAAAGTTTTATCTTTGTGCTCCGTTGAAAATTTTCCTCTTCAAATTTTACTTTGGACAAAGTATTTCGATTTTCTTGAATAATTTTTTTATAAAATTCATCAACGGGATGACCCACGATTCCAGTTCTCTCGGAGTCGACTTCAAGTCCGAAAGCTTCCGCAGGTATGAAATATTGGTAAAGACCTTGGCTTTGTGTGAAATTAGGACTGAGGAGTTCATCTTCATTCCAAGCTGCAAAGGTGACCAACTTTGACCCGGTCAGAAAGGGAGACAATCGGTTCAGGATTGTAATCATGTGATCCCCAGCTGAACCAGGCCTCAGAAGTTTATAGCAACATTTAAAATGTTTCAGGTTTGGAAGCAATTTTGATTTATCCGTTGTATTTATTCCCCAATCAGGAGAGGTCAACCAATTCGGACCAAAGATTTTTATCTTATTGAATTCAAGCCGATTGAGGTTGGTTAATTCTTGTAGGAGCGGGACAAGATTGTAAGATGCAATAAAGCCGCTGAAGGTCAAAGAGGTCAAACGAACGGGAAGATTTTCTGCCGTCGTAACTGTCCCAAGCATAGGATAAGTGAAGTTTGTGAAGATGGCGTGGATTTTGGAGGAATTGCATTGGAAACACAGGTCTCGATTTTCATTATTCAAAATAATATGGACGCCAAAGATTTGTGAAATCAAAGTATCCCAGGATTTGCATATTACTCGAAGGCTTTGACGCTCCTTCGAACCAATCATATAGAAAATGCTGACTTTCAGCTGAAAAATTAAAACGAGATTTTTTTTTGATTTTATCAAAATACGTATATAATGGTGCTTATCAATTGAATCTCTATTCAAATAACGAACCTCAGGAGGTAATGAAGAGAAGGATTCCTCCGAGTCCGACATGATAATGATGAGACAAGTAGGTACTGCACTTGAGAACTTAAGGCGTGAAAAACTTCAAACTGAACTGAAGATGAATATTTTCAACTGATCTTTGATCCAAAGCAGGTCTTGTCTTTCCTTCACTTTCTTTCTCAAAACAAATCCAACTCACGTAAACCTGAGGGATGTGACTTGTTGAATAGTTGAAATTTCACTATATAACAACGGAAGACAACTTCAGTTGTCGTCGCGATATGTAATTCGTGCTAATACAAGTTGTGTTTTTGAGCATTCCAAGGGAATTACTATTTTATTCGACACGAACACAATTCTTATTTTCTTATAAAGCGAGGTAATTATAGATAAATTAATTAATTTACACAGGAATTCATAGGATGCGTTTGTTTCTGACACACATAAGCGCGTGTTTTTAATTTTAATTTTACCAAATTGTACCCATGAATTCTTCATTACATTATATTTTGGAGAATATTGCCAGTTGTTCGGACCTTCTCCCCAGCCCCATCCATTCGCATTCGTACAAGAGAGTAATGATTTGATTTGATTTGATTTGATTTTTTATTTATGCGCTTTACTGAGCCATCCCAATACATTTAAGTACAAGCAG